>CANXYC010207215.1:0-10048 GCA_948193065.1 Aleurites moluccanus | reverse complement strand
AATATTTTGCATTTTTAAATTTTTTTGGGTTTTTTTTAACATTTAAAAAATTTTTTTTTAAAAACGCCCCCCCCCCCCCCCCCCCCCCCCACCCCCCCGCTCTTTTTTTTTCTTTGGCTTCATTTATGAGAGAAATGCAATATATTCATAGTATTGTGATTGTTTGATCTAATTTTCACACCTTGATTTGGATTACCAGTAATTTGAGATCAACACTAATTATCACTATATTTAGTAAATTGCATTAGGATAATATAATGAGCTAATGTCATGTTTGTTATAAAATGTTCATGCAAAAATGGATATTTAATGCGTATAGTTTTCTACTAACAAGCTAAATATAATCAGAAGTTACAAATCCAAATCATGACTAAACATATAAGCTTAATAATACATATTATAAATTTGTGATTAATATTTAAATACGTTAATTGTAACATATTTACAATTAATTTTCTTAATTGCATACCTATAATATTAACCTAAATATATCAATATTTCTAAAAGTTTTTACATACCTAGGTATAATATAATTCTCATTAAATAGTTCAACCATAATTATTTACCACATCCGCTATTATTAACGAATTAAATAGGCTATTTAATACAATAGTTAAATCACGTCCAATGAAATATTTATTCAATAATTAGGTTTTATATAATTACACCTTATATAGAACTATTTTAAAACTGCTGAATTCTAACTACTATACATTATGAACCATTAGTAAATAATAGACCCATGAAAACAAATATCATGCACTATTCCCTGAGATGAACATTGTAAGATACATAATGCATCTCTTTCATGATTCGCTCTTTAAACTTATAGACTTTAGTGAAAAATGAGACGAATACTTTCTTGTTATTGATGAAGCATAGAAAGTGAGCTTATATACAAAGGCTTTAATGAAGCTTAGTTGTACAACTTAGTTAGTTAATGTAATACCTTATAAATTGTTAACTCACATGTATGAATTAATTCTCAGTTTGTGGTTCATTAGTTTTGAAATGATGGGAAATAATTTTAGAAATATGGTTAGAAAGCGAACTTGATACTTTTCTGGAAAACGGCGGTGTCGGAAACACTACCGAGAAATTAACAGTCCGGTCAACAGAAAAATTTATGAAGTTGATCTGGGGGTAAAAAATCACCATAATTTATGTGTAATTTTAGTAAAAAGAAAGAAGTGAAAATCATTTAGGAACACTGAAAAAGTAACCAATGGTAAATATATGGAACTTTAAGGTGAATAGTAAAATTTGATCGATCGGGGTTACAGAATAACTCCAGAACTATTTTTATAAATAAGTATAAATTAAAATAAGCTTATTAACTCCTCACTTTGAAATTCAATTCCTAACGAAATTGACAAAATAAATTATAGAAGATTTTGGACCAAAGTGTGATGGATGAAAGTTCGAGGATTAAGTTGTAATTTGCCAAATTGATTTCTTTTTTATATATTAGAACACTTAGCCATTTGCTTCATCTTCTTCTTCTTCCTAAAGGGTGGCCAAACCACTTCTTCTTCCTCTTCTCCATTTCTACTTCAAATTTCTACCAAATTTCTTAAGAGAATTGATGGAAAAGTTGAGTATTCATCTAGCCTTATCTATTTCCATCATCAATTTGTAGAAAGGAGCAAAGGATTTCAAGGAAAAAGCTTTCAATGATTTCGGCCACTTCATCCAAGTTGAGGTAAGAAGTTGTTTTGTTTGATTTAAAGGTTTATTTGGATGTTAATTAGGTTGAATTAGATGGGTTTGGTGTTATATTGCATCAATTGATGCAAATTTGTAGAAATTCTTAATTTGCCTAGTTTAATTTGAAGTTATAAAGGAGGGTTTGATGATTTAGTGTTTGATTGTGTTAATTGATATTAGCATTAGCCAATTGGATGTGAATAGACAACTAATTGATGATTTATTTGATGTAGAATTGAAGTTTGGACAAGGTTGCCTTATATAGGTCATTTGGTAATTTTGGTGGGAATTGTCTTGTTCAAAGTGATTTGAAGCATTAGGTGAGTCTATATTGCATCAGATAACATGCCTAATTGATTGAATTGATGATTGGGAACCTATGACAAAATCCCATTGTTGGCCGAACCCTACCTCACTATTCATCCTTTGAATTTTGCTTGGTTTTTGCTTGAATTTCCATGCCATTTGATTCCATTTTGATGTTGTTTAATTGTGTTTCTTTGATGCCTATACCTTTCTTGACATTGTAGCTTTGTGTTGATTGAATTGGGCAAGTCAAGTTTTCACCTAAACCTAACCTATTGTCTTGCCATTTTATGCCCACCATGTGTTTGATGAAATGCCTAGTTCATTTGCCTTTGGCCTATTGGTTTGTATTCCATAGGCCTACCATTTGAATGCCATTGTCGCCAACGACGTTGGCATGCCAATTGACCTACCATTTTCCGCCACCGAACCAACTTTTGTTCCATGTCTTTCTTAATTGCCAAACCAATTACCATTGATTGTATGTTATCTATGACATTGCTATATTTTATATTGATATTGAATTGACTGGTATTGGACTAATTGATTGTTGAATGCCATTGTTGCATAATGGTATCCCTTGTTATATTGACCTTTATGTGGCTTGACAGAGCTACCGATCCGACAGGGTATTGGGGAAATACTATTGGCGATGTGCACATTGTATTACTGATACCCTAGTTAGGAGGGGTTATGGTCCTAACCATAGGGTCTGATCAGCCTTATACTTACTGATACAAATATGATACTGGAGACCTATGTGGTCCATACGGATTACTGGAGATTGTATGATTTCCATCCCTTTATCTGTCTTTCCATATGATACCGAGCCTATATTGTATTCCTTGGCTATACTGTACCCTGATATTGGTTCTATATACTGTTATATGTTCTATTGATGCCATTGCTTTATTGATGCCTACTGTTTATTGTTGATACATATAGATTCACTGAGTATCATCTATACTCACCCTTTTATTTGTTTACCCATTTCAGGAGAGGAGTAGGCTGCAGAATCCTGTCATCTACCTTTTGAGGATTTCTGCTATAATCTGTTGTATATTTTCTGATGTTTTTGTTTTATTTTTGGTGTTTATTATCTAGCTGCTCCATGGGGTATGTATGAGTTAGTTAGGAGATGAACATGTGTATATGATACTTGATGGTATATATGGAATATATGATGATATTATGGTATGATATATGACTGTTACAGCAAATTGCAGAAATTTACAGAATCAATTACAGAATAACAAAATGGATGGTAATTAACTAAAATGAATAATATATTGAGGTTTATAGATTATGTATGTGATACTGGGTTCTACGGGTGCCGGTTGACATTGGCATCTCCCATGCCCTAGGACCGTCACGGTTCGAAAAACCGGGTTGTGACAGCTAATATCCTAACTATCTAACAAACTTGACTAACAGCCTAAAAATCAATTTAACAAACTTAAGCTGACTAGACTAACTAACTAGGTTAATTTACACATGTACAGTTAATACCTACCCTCAAGCTGGAGTATATATATCAAGTACACCTAGCTTGGACAGAAAAGTAGAGAACTTAGGAGAATTGTGAGCTTTAGTGAAATAATCCACAAACTGGTTCTGTGATGAAATAGGCATGAACTTGATAAGTCTTGTAACAACTTTCTCCTTAACCACATGTTAATCAATGTTAATGTGCTTAGTTCTCTCATGAAAAATAAAATTTTGAGAAATATGCATAGCAGAAGAGTTATCACAGTATAATAAATTAGGGTGAGGCAACTATAAGTCTCTAAGAAGATATAAGAACCATTGAATCTCACATGTCATAGAGGCCATAGCTTTGAATTCTACTTTAGATGAGGACCTAGCTATTGTATTATGTTTTTTAGACTTCCATGAAACTAGTAAAAAGCCAATAAAGATACAATAGTCAGTGATGGATTTTCTTGTTAAAGGACAAGTGCCCTAATCTGAATCAAAGAAGCCTTGGATTTGTAGCTGAGAATTAGTAGGGAAGAAAAGTCCTTGCCCTAGGGAACCTTTAAGGTACATAAGGATTTTATGAGCAGCTATCAAATGGATTTGTGTGGGCTTTTTTAGGTACTGTGACAGTTGTCATACATAATAGCTCAAGTCAGCCTAGTATATTTGAGATACAATAATTTGCCAATAAGTGCTTTATAAGATGTGACATTTGATAGCAAAGGAGCAAATGTGGAAAGCATTGTGTCAGTAGGCCGTTGTCTTGCTAGGTTTGGATCCTAAGAATCATGTTTCATTTAAAAGCTCAATAACATACTTTCTTTGGAAGAGTGAAATCCCAGCATTAGTCCTTGCAACTTTAAGTCCTAGAAAATATTTGAGAGGACCAAGGTCCTTTATATAAAAATTCTAATTAAGGTACTATTTGATGGCTTGAATTTTAGACTGAATCACTAGCCAAAATCACATCATCAACATAAACTTGCAAGGTTGTGAATGAATGATCAGTATTAAGTATAAAGAGTGAAGAATCTAAATATGCTTGAAGGAAATTCTTAGCAAGCAAGGTTTGAGAAAGTTTAGCATACCATTGCCTGCTAGCTTGCTTTAGGCCATATAAAGACTTTAGTAAGTGACAGACATGACCTGGATGAGAAGTTTTAAGACTAGAATGCACTTGCATATAAACTTCCTCATGTAACTCACCATGTAAAAAAGCATTATTGATGTCAAGTTGTTCTAAATGCCAGGTTTTAATTGTTGACATAGAAAGAAGGGCTCTAATAGTAGCCATTTTAGTAATAGGGCTAAAAGTTTCCGAATAGTCTTGTTGTGTATACCCTTCAGCCACAAGTTTGACCATGTACCTATCCACACTGCCATCAATATGATATTTTAATCTATAAACCCATTTGCATCCAATTGGATGCTTACCAGGAGGTAAAAAAGTGAGTTCCTAGATTTTGTTAACTACTAAGGCCTCTAGTTCCTTATCCATTGCAGCCTGCCATTTAGGATCCGTGATCGATTCTTTGTAAGTTTTTGGTTTAGGGATTGTGGTAATGGAAATAGAAATTGCTTAGTGTGAAGGTGATAGTTAGTTATAAGAAAGAAATTTGGAAAGGGTATATGGTGTGCTGGGAAGAGAATCTATAATAGGAATAGTGATGATTGAATTAGAATTAGACAGAACATATGTTGGCTTGCAATGATAATCTCTTAAATAAGTTGGGGAACATAAGCTCTAATGGATCTCTTAAGAGGAGTTGGTTCAGTTGTTTGATACACAGGTGTGTGTGTTGATAATTCAGTTGTATCAATAGGATATTGTGAAAAACCAGGAGTTATTGAGGGAGTAGAAAATAAAAAATGAATTGAAGAAAAGTAATTTGAGTGAGATGTATGATTAGTAATGACAGTAATATCAATAGTTGGATTTAATGACTCAGAGATTGAAGAATCATGAAAAACTCAGAAGAAGAATGATAAAAGGCATGTGGATAAACAAATGCATCTATAGAAGGATAGGAGAATGGAAAAATATGTTTATGGAAGTTAACAATCCTGGAAATGAAGACAAAATGAGAATTCAAGTCATATACTTGATACCCCTTAGTCCCATGCTTATATCCTAGAAAGAAATACTTGGATGCTTTAGGATCAAACTTTTGTCTATTTTTTTTGAAGAGAAAAGGCAAAACAAAGGCACCTAAAAACTTGAAGTCTATGAGGTAAGGAGGAGAGCCAAATAGCTATTCATAAGGAGTTAGTTCATTGAGTAAAGGAATGGGTATTATATTTATAAGATGGAGAATATGTGAGACACATAAATTCCAAAAAGTAACTGGGAAGTGACTTTGAAATCTATGAGCTCTTGCTACATTCAGTATATGTTGATATTTTCTTTCAACTATATTGTTTTGTTGAGGAGTTTCAACATAAGTAGTATGATCAAATATGCCATGAGAATTATAAAATGTTGGCATTTTGAACTCAAGACCATTGTCTGACGTTAGGACTTTTATTTTCTTTTGAAATTGAGTGTCAACTAAGCAATAGAAATTTTGTAACAATTGTCTAGTTTTAGACTTAGCTTTCATGAAACAAATCCTTATAAACCTAGAAAAGTCATCAATAATTGAAAGAAAGTAATTGTGACCAATGAATGAAGATGTAGCAGGACCCCATATATCAACATGGATCAAATCAAAAGCAGTAAAAGACACAGAAGTTCAATTATAGATTCTTTTGTTCTGCAAGACAACAAACAATACAAATAAAGTCATTAGAATTATTGATGCTATTATTGAGTTTATGGAAATGCTTTTTTCTATGTACAGAAGCATGACTTAATCTAAAATTCTAATGATCAAAAGTTGTTACAGAGGAACAAGTTGGTCTAGATCAAAAGCTATTTTCTTTTTCCTTCTCTGGGTTGGTGGAATCCCTCCTCACACACACTTCCTTCTTCATTTTTCATCTTTTCACCAAAATCCTATACCCTAAATCAAATTCAACAAATCCAATATGATATCCTAAGCTTAAATAACCTATTACTAGTAAAATTCCATCTTGAAAACCAAAGAAGGATTGAATTTCAACATAAAGAGGAAATAGGGTTTTCATTCCAAATTAAGGTAATCTTTCTTAACTTGATTTCTTTTTAATATAAATGAGTTATATGATGAGTATATCGAGAAATTTTGTCAAATAAACATATATATAAAAAGATAGGGAAAATTGATTCTAATTAGGGTTTATGTAAAACCCTAGATTTTGAATTAGATGAAATTAATTAAAATTGAGCTTAAAATCAAGTTTATCATGTCAAATTAAGCCTAAACATGTGAATTTGATTATTGTAGTGGCTCCATGGTGTATGTATTATTAGAAGTTAGAAAGTGTGTGAACTAATATGTAACTAATATTTATGGTAATGTGCATACTGAGTATGATGTGTATGTGATTGATATTATGGAATTACTAGAAATGGTCAGAGGGTATAAATATGACATTATAGCAGTGTTCTACGAGTGTTGGTAGTACAAAAAGTTTTCACATCCTAGGACTATCATGTTTCAATTTTGGGATGTGACAAAATTGGTATCAGAGCATAGGTTTGATAAGAATGTAATATGAATATGTGTTAATAAGACATAGGTGAACTATGGAGCATAGGATTTCTTGTCACGTCATTTGAAATATTCGTTATATATGTATTTATTTTACATTGTCCGTTATGTGATATAGTTCTATGTTTGTTTCATATAGTGATTAAAGATTCCACCGAGAGGTCGACCACGAGGTAGAGGCCGTGGTAGAGTGGAGGAACCTATCAGGGAACTAGAAATAACATTTAATGAATCACCTATAAGGGAATAATTAGTAGAACCACCTAGAATGAGAAGAAAAACACAGGAAGCTAGTGAGACATAATAAACATAGAGACAGGAAATGATTGAGTTGAGGCAAGAATTACAATAGTTAAGACAAGCAGTTCAACCAGCTCCTATGCCACCAATAGTTGCACTAGGCGAACCTATAGCATGTTAGGAGAGTCATCGCATAATTGATGAAAGAGGAGTTAATATGTTTAATTTTCTGAATATAAGTTTACCTACTTTTGAGGGTAAACAAGGTAAGGATCCAAATGATTTTCTAAATAAAGTTGAGAAGGTAGCTAAAAGATTACCATGTTTTGATGCTAGAGTGATTAAGCTGGTGGGTCTATTATTGAAGGGAAATGCTTGGAATTGGTTTGTACTTCATGTTGAGCATCAGTCATACGAAGATGCACCACCTACTTGGGAGCAGTTTAAAAAGAACCTGATGGATGAATTCTTAACGAAATGTGTAAATGAGAGTAAGATAGAGCAGTTCGAGTAGCTCAGACAACAAAATCTTAGTGTCCTAGAATATGCAAATGAGTTTGTTAAGCTAAGTAAATGTTCCAGAAGCATTGCCCCTACTGAAGCAGACTTTATTAGTCAATTTAGGTGTGGATTACATGCTTCCCAACATAATGCATTACTGGCTATAGAGTTCACTTCTTTAATAAAACTTGTAGATAAAGCCACACAGATGAAAGCTAAATATGAGGAAGAAAGGACAAAAAGGGAACAAAGAAGGAAAGGAAGAATGAATAGTCAGTAAAAAAAAGGCGAGGGAAGTTCACTGTTAAAGGCACCAAAGTCAACAATCAGAACTAACCAGAGTCAACCATCAGGCAGTCAGAGAAGGGGGCAGGCCAAGACTACTATAAAGCCATTTATATTTGGGTTTTCTAGTGGCTCTTCCAGACTAGCACCACAATTGCCTAGTAATCATATATGTGTTATAGGTGGAAGAAGACATGATGAAGAATATATACTTCAGATGAGCGCATG
Organism: Aleurites moluccanus; assembly: GCA_948193065.1. Classification (NCBI taxonomy): domain Eukaryota; kingdom Viridiplantae; phylum Streptophyta; class Magnoliopsida; order Malpighiales; family Euphorbiaceae; genus Aleurites; species Aleurites moluccanus. Next base: position 1,670 of record CANXYC010207215.1, on the reverse strand, counting down.
TTTAAAATGTGGTCAATAGGGGCATTACATTAGAAATTCTCCATTTTGGGGTGATCAGCATACTGCTACAGTGGCTTCTTGACCTATAGTTCATATGAGCATAAATGATAACATAGGGACCACAGGAAGAGGCAGAGGACAAGGGCAAAGCCAGAGTACAAGTTAGAAACTAGCTAGTAGAAGTTTGGGCAGAGTCTTTGCAGTAAATCCACAGAAAGCCCAAAAATCCAACACTACAGTGATAGGCATGGTTACTATACAACATTAACCTGCATGAGTATTGTTTGAATATGGAGCTACATATTCCTTTGTTTAACCATACTTTGCATCTAAATTGGGAAATGAGAAACAATTAATGCAAATACCACTATAAATATCTACTCCTTTAGATGAGAGCGTAGAAGTACAATATATGTATATGGGATGTGAAGTGGAGATTGAAGGTAGAAAATTAATAGTAGACTTGGTAGAATTATCGGTGTTGGAACTTGATGTGATATTAGGAATGGAATGGTTGACGACCCATTATGCAGTAATTGATTGTCATGGAAAGAGGATAGAATTCCATCCATAATGGGCGGGTAATTGCTTATGTTTCTAGGCAATTAAAGAAGCATGAACAAAATTATCCAACTCATAATTTGGAGATGACTGCTATAGTGTTCACATTTAAAATATGGAGACACTACTTATATGGTGAGAAATGTGAAATATACACTGATCATAAGAGCTTACAATATATTTTGCAACAGAAAGATTTAAATATTCGATAGCGGAGATGGATTGAACTGTCGAAAGATTATGATTGTCAGATAATGTATCATCCGGGTAAGGCTAATGTAGTAGCTGATGCATTGAGTAGAAAGTCGATGAGAAGTCTAGCTCACATTGCTATTTCATGAAGACCATAAAAGAGATGGAAAATTTGCTTGATATGAGAGTTCAACTAGAATTGTGGACCCAAGGTCAAAACCAGGCTCCAATAGCCAAATTTCATGTTAAGCCATTGTTAATTGAAGACATTGAAGCTATACAAGACAGGGATCCACAAATATTAAAGCTAAAAGAAGATGTCCAAGCAGAGAAAGCTCATGATTTTACAGTTGATGAAGAAGTATTAAGATGCAGGTAATGATTATGTGTGCCAGATGTAGATGGGTTGTAACACCCTGATTCCTGATGTGCTATAGTCCTAGAGCATGGGTAGGCTTAAAGCCATTAAAAACCTATAGAACACAATAAAAACCTAAATCTATATAATGAAATCTTTATACAATTCACCCATTAACTCAAAATACAAACATTTATTACAATAGAATTCATCTGATCAATTATCAGTCAGAAATAATCTTTAATAATCAGAAACAACTTGCTAGACCATCATTTCCTAAACAAGGGAAAGTCCGAAAATATTCCCATATGCAACAGTCAATTTTATCTATACCTTCTCATTCTACGGAGCAACTATTACAAAATAATCAAAACACATATACTATATAATAGAAATAAAATAACCATACATGCAAAACTGTCACAGCCCAACTTAGGAGCCATGACGGTCCTAGGGTACGGGTGATGCTTATGCTACCAATACCTCGAAGAACCCATAAATAAAACTATATGGCATGCATACACAAATAAGCTTAATATAGCTTAAGCAAAACAAATAA
>CANXYC010207101.1:0-22062 GCA_948193065.1 Aleurites moluccanus | reverse complement strand
GGTACTCAGCTTGATTTCAGCACGGCCTTCCATCCGCAAACAGATGGGCAATCGGAGAGGACCATCCAAACTCTAGAGGATATGCTAAGGATGTGCATTCTGGATTTTGGAGGAGCTTGGGATGCTCATTTGCCATTGATTGAGTTTGCTTATAATAAGAGCTATCACTCCTCAATTCAAATGTCTCCATATGAAGCTTTGTATGGAAGGAAGTGTAGATCTTCTTTGTATTGGGACGAAGTTGGAGAGAAGCATATTGAAGGACTGGAATTAATAAGGTATACTTCCGAGAAGGTTCCATTGATTCGAGAAAGATTAAAGACAGCTTTTAGTAGACAAAAGAGCTATGCTGATCCAAAGAGAAAGAATCTTCAGTTTTCCATTGGAGATCTTGTGTTTTTAAAGATTTCTCTAGTGAAGGGAGTTCTACGGTTTGGCAAGAAAGGTAAACTGTCTCCTAGATTTATCGGGCATTTTGAGATTTTGAGCAAGGTTGGAGAAGTTTCCTATACATTGGCTTTGCCTCCTAGCATGGATAAGGTGCATCCTGTGTTTCATGTGTCGATGCTTCGGAAGTATGTAGCCGATCCTTCTCATATATTGCAAATGCCCGAAGTGGATGTCCAATTAGATTTGTCCTATGAAGAGATCCCAACTGCAATTGTAGATCGAATGGTTAAGAAGCTAAGGAATAAGAAGATACCCATGGTGAAGGTTTTGTGGAGAAACCAAGTCATGGAAGAATGCACTTGGGAGAGTGAGCAAAGCATGCAAGCAAGATATCCCCATTTGTTTCAGGTTTGAGGCAGCCTAGTGTAAATTCGTGGATGAATTTATATAAGGGGGAAAGAATGTAATATCTTCCATTTTGTAGTATATTTATTGATTTTGTATGTTTGGAGAATTTATTAAATTTTAAAATGAGAATGTTGAGAATTTCAGGAAACTTTTATTTTTGGATGCAGCAAAATTCAGTGATGATAATTTCATATTCTTAAAGACATAATTTGGCAAAGTATAAAACATGAAAGTTGTTAATTTATGTCTTATCTATAATTATGTAAAATGGTTTGGCAAAATTTTGTTTATGTGATGAGTTGTGTCTATTTGAGCAAGGCTGGTCTGGTTGAGAGTTTCTGTAGGGATGCAGTATCTGTTTGGAATTACTGGGAATGACTGAGGCAGAATTAGCTGAAGTGGTAAACAAAAAAAAAATGTTCCTTTGTATGTTGAGATGATGCCTGTAAAATTTCAAAATTTTTGGATAAGTATATCTCAGTGGAGAGTGATTTGTGTCAGGGATGTTCGATTAGATTTTGAGGCAAGAGTCTAGGTGACATTTGGAGAGTCACTATGGTTTGGGTGTTGCTTATTTTGATTTGAAATTTTGGTATGTTGTGTTCCTGCCTGTTGATTGTAAGTGACAAGAAGAATTGATAAGTTTGGATAATTGTAGCTCATTTGCGAGCTGGCTAAGTGGGGGATGTTCAGGCAGGAAAGTTAACTTAGAAGTATTGGTTATGGCGAGCCAGCAAAATACGAGGAGGCATTTCGTGGACTGGCAATGCGAGGTGGCATTATGGCGAAGTGGCGAAGAGGAAAGGCGAAGAGCTAAGGTGAAGAGCTAAGGCAAAGAGGCATTGTGCGAAGAGATAATGTGCGAAGTGGCAGTTCGTGAAGGAGCGAAGAAGCGAAGAAGCATTGCCGAGGTGGCATATGCGAGGAAGAGTTGCGAGGAGAGTCTGGCGAGGTAGCATATGCGAATTAGAATGTGCGAGGCAGCATTGCCGGATCAAGATTTGCGAACTGGAAAGTGCGAGCTGGGAATGCGAAGTGGGTTTGGCGAGCTGGCTTAGGCGAGGAAGCCTTGCCGAGGCAGAATGGCGAGCTGGTCAGCGTGTTTTTGGGCAGAAGTTTATTTAAACCCAGTGAAACCCAGTAACGTTTTCACAATTTTCTTTCTTTCTTCCACCGAAAGTTTCAATCCTTGTCTCAGATTGTTCCAGTTTATATTCTAAGGCATTAATACTTAGATTAATGCAATAGACTTCTAGATTAGTCTATATTAAGGCAGAATCATCTATTTGAGTAGTATTTTGCAGAAATCTCAGTTTGAAAGAAATAAGGTAAATTTTCTTCCTAAGTTATTTTCTGTAGATTTATTTAAGTTTATAGGTTAGGATAATTAATTCTGAGTACACAGAATTTATTGCTAGTGATCTGAAGCAATTAATGGTAATTACTGTGGGAGAAATTTGGATATTTATACTGCTGTGAACAGTAACTCCGAAAATTTAATGTGAAATTTAATGCAGTTTTCTTTAAGAAATCAATGGAATTATTGTTGGGGGTTAAAAATAGAGATTCTAAAATAATTAATCATTAGAAAATCATGTGAATATTATTGGGTTGGAGAAACCCTAATTTTTTTTGTATATTTGGAGAATTTCTTAGGAGAAGGAATTCGGAATATTACTGAGGAAATTAAGTGGCAGAATTGCTAAGAGAAAATTTAGAGAAATTGTGTATGAGGTAAATATGAACATTATATTTGATTATTGTTCCTTGGAATTTAAAATGACCAAAACATTCTTATATTGAACTTTTTTTTTTCATATATTTATATACCTGAACTATGTGAATGGCTTTATCAATATTCTTGGATCAAGTTCATATGTTTCTTGCTTGTGAATCCGATCTGAATAATGTATATGATGATGGTCTTGCGACCAATATGCTTCTTATGATTTTGAAACCCATGATCCATGGACAGAACGCTCTTCCCAATGAGAGTAAATTCATTGGTCCATTGTGCACTTTGGGAGCCCAGCCGATAGGGTTTTTATCGGTGTTCCACCTAGAGGGGGCCAGGAGCTCTAGGAGCATGCCTGGCCAAGCATGTGTACACGTTGAGGTAGCAAGGCTACCGATACGTATGTATGATATGTGATCAGTTTTTCCAGATGATATTTGATAATGCCATTCTTTGTGGGCATTTTATATTCTAAATATGAACATTGATTTGAATTTGACATGATTTGATATAGCCAAACCATTATGAAAACCACATTTCTTTCATGTAAAGCTCATGACCCCTTTCATGCTTACATGTATAATTATTTGTTCATGACCATGATTCGATATTCAATTCTTATTATATAATATTCATATCTTACTGAGTTGAAGGCTCACTCTCTTCTGTGGATTTCAGGTGATAGCTTAGCTCGTGAGGGGGCTAATAGAGAAGATCGGGCTTCTTGACTTATTTACTCCAAGAAGTTTCATTGTAATTATTCTTTTGAGATATTTTGTATATTAATTAATGGTATTGTGATATAATATGTATTGGAGTATACTCTAGAGCTCCGTAGCTAGTTTTTTGGGAATACTAGAATATTTTGATGTATAAATGTTATCCTTTTGATACTCTTGTTCCTCTTTAATGAGAGATGTCTCCTTTTGATCATTAAGGAACAAGAGAAAGATATGGAATGATATAGAAGGATATGATTGAATTAATTTGATTATATGTATGAATATGGCAAATGTATGATAAAATATGAAGTTACAATTTATTTGATGTTCGATAAGATTTATGATTTGTGAGTTCTACGGGTTTATGGTGGTTTTAAACCTACCCTTGTCCTAGGACCGTCGCTCCATTGGAGTTGGGGTGTGACAATAAATTTGTTTTGTTGAACCCTGGGAATATCCCAATTATCAATCTGTTTTGAAAAATCTTCAATAGTGATCTCCTCACTATTGATTATCCTTTTGAACTCTGAAGAATCAGAGGTAGAAGAGTTTGAAAGAGATGTGATTCTATAGAAGAATGGATCCAAATTCATTTTTGTAAATAAATAATAAAAATAAATTACTGTTGAATGAACAAGAGTATGGCCACCAGGTTTACTACCTTATGACTCTCAAAATGGGACTTACAACTGCATCTCCACTCAACAGTTCATTTACAGAAAACCTATTCTCTTTTTTATCTTCTTAAATGAATACAGATACTGTGCTAAAATATCAACACTATCCCCCTTAGGCTCTGATACCAAACCCGACAGTTCGTAACAAAGGGTTTTCAGCAATGGTGAAAAATCATTCATTTAAATCTTTAGAATGTCTAGACAAAGATGGTCTTATACCAGTAGAATGTCTAGACAAGCTTTTAACTACCAGTAGAAGTAATTATGACCTTACAGTCATATTGGATAGAGGAAGGAAAAGCATTAATTTTCAAAGAAAAATGATCTTGTAGTTTCAAAATAAAAAATTTCTCTTTTTGAAAGACCCTTTTGATACCATAACCCTTCTCTAGTTATGAATCCATTTTTACCATTATTTTCAAACATCCTTAAATTTATATTTTATCGGTGAAATCAGTATTGAAAACAATATTAATAAAAACAGAAATTTAAAGATGAACAAATATTTCACATATTTCTGTTATGCAGGATACTTAATGAAGGCAAGTACAGAGCATACGTCTGTTACTTAGAATGAATGTTTGAAAATTTGAATTGTAACAAATACCTTATATTAATGTTTGAAAATAATAAATTACATAAATACTAATACGAATCATTTGAAAGGATAAACTTTTAGCACTTATAGGGTTTTTTCTCCAGAATTATCTTTTTTGCTAAACTTAGTTCTACCTATTGTTGAGAAACTGTCTTCCTTATATAGAGAAATGACTAGCAATAATCTCATGTTTATGTTTTTTCAAACTTTATATGTGAAGACTATAACTTTTCTTGTCTCTTTTGAAAAATAAATGTCTTTTCACCGTAGATTTTTTATTTTTGTTGGCTACTGTAGTGTCGAAAAATAAATTAGCTATTGTAGTATCGGAAAATAAATTAGTTACTGTAGTGTCGGCAGAAATAAAACTTACAATTACAAATATAATAAAAATAATTTTTACCATTTTTACAAAGATAATGGAAATACAAAATTTAAATGATAAAATATTTTTTTTTATTCTTTTTTTTTAAATACAAGTTTTGGGTGTGCTAATTAATAAAATAGACAAGTTTTGGATTATATAATATTGAATTATTTTTAAAAAAAAATTTATTACTGATATTTTATCGGTGTTTTTTCTTAAATTTATAATAAAATAATGACGATTTATAAAAAAAAAATTTTGGTTTGAAACCAACAAATCGAAAATATTTAAACTGAATTAAACCGATAATTTAATTATAATGGTGGTTTGGTTTAATTTAAAAAATTTTCAAACTGAAAAATATTGATTTAATTTGATTTAATTTAAATTGACCAAATCAAACCGATTCCATCCTAATTGAAGGGACATCCACATTAAAACTCTGTATTTATAATATTGCTAAATTTATTATTTTTCTTTTCAATTTTAAATTTTGAGTAGAATTGTAATAATTCTTTTTTTAAAATTGGGATAAATTTGTCTATTTTCTAAAAATAAAGATATAACTGCAAAAAAATAAAATTTGAGGTATATTTATTAAATAAGTCTTTTTTTTTTTCCATTTTTCACTTTTACAAGGACAAATCTAAATTTGCTAGTGTACAAAATGACAATTAATTTTTTATTATATTTTATAAATTAAATTATTAAGTTTTTAGTTATTTTATTTTTCTAATTATATTGAACATATTTTAAAAATAAAAATAAAAAATAACTCAATTATAAATTTATCTTAAACAAAAAATATAAAATAAAATAAAATTTTCTTAATTTAAATTATAGTTTTTAAATATGAATAAATTTTATAAATTTTGTATTTATAATTTATCATTTGTTCTAAGCATAGCATAGACGAGACTCATTCATATTTGAAAACCATAGCCTTGGGACATTTCTCTACCAAGCCTATTTATAAATTAGACCCAAGCCCATCACCTTCGATTAGGCAGAGTCCATGAGAAGTTCAATAAAAAAATACTTACCTATATATTATTATATTATAAGATAATAGAGAACACATGAAGCCTCTGGAAAAACGGCGGATACAGTAAACTGTTGAGTCAGGCACTCGCAAAGCAACTCGAACCTTCCCCATTTTTCTCCAAACAGATATATACATATATTATATATACCATTGCTCATCTCTCTCTTATCTCAGGCATCAGTAAAAGCTCGTCAAACACTTTCTACTCGAAATTCAAAACATCAACAGGAAAATGAAACAAGTGCTACTGCTAACCTTTACCTTCTTGTTCTTACTTGGCTTTCCTGTGTCCTCCAATGCATCACTACTTCCATTTGTTGATCGTCCCGGAAATCCGCTGAGTGATCTCTGGCTAGACCCTTTCCCTGACCCATTTAAAGTTTTGGAGCAGATACCATTTGGGATTGAGAGAGATGATAGTATGGCTTTCTCTCCTGCCAGAGTAGACTGGAAAGAAACACCTGAGGGTCATGTTATCATGTTAGATGTTCCTGGGTTGAACAAGGAGGATTTGAAGATTGAGGTTGAAGAGAATAGGGTGTTGAGAGTTAGTGGAGAGAGGAAGAAAGAGGAAGAGAAGAAAGGAGATCACTGGCATAGGGTAGAAAGATCATATGGCAAGTTTTGGAGACAGTTCAAGTTGCCAGACAATGTGGATTTGGACACCGTTAAGGCTAAGCTTGAAAATGGTGTGCTTATTTTGTCTTTCTCCAAGTTGTCTCCTGACAAGATCAAAGGTCCTAGGGTTGTTAGCATTGCTGCAGAGGAACAGGGAGAACCAACCAAACTCAAAAACAGTGATGCCAAGCAAGAGCTGTAGATCTTCTAGAGAGAGAGAGAGAGAGAGAGAGAGAGGTCCGTGACTTGTTTGAGAAAGAATAAGCTTTCTATCTGATCTTGTTATTTCTGGTCTGGTTGTGTTGTTCTTGTTATGTCTGCAAAATCTTCATAATCTAATATAAACTTTTTGTCATCTGTTTTTACCCATGCTTATCTGCAAAAGGTCTTAGGATAACAAAGTTGAGTTTATAAGATCATGTTCATAGCATCAACTAATAAATTTTCTTTTCCCAAAATTCTTTGGATCAAGAGTATTATTTTCTTTCTGTAAACTTCAAAACCTACTACCAGAAGCTCAAAACTACAAGAAAAAGCAGAGCAAGTCTAAAGAGAAAAATCAGAAACCATTAAAAGGAAGCATTTATTTTTCATACGCACTTGTCTCAACAAATTAGAGGGAAAAATAGACTGCGAAGTCTTCGGTATCTTTCTTGCTTCCAAAACCTCTTCACATTAGAATTAACAAAAAATTCTCTTAAAGATTCTGGACACACCCACTACCCAAAGATGTGCTAAAAAGGTGATTTTAAATTGTCCAGCCTTCATCTCTCTGATAATTTCTAGATAAATTCAAAAATCAAATCCTTCTATCCACTTTAGGTAGCATCTAAACAGAGTGCAACAAAACAAAACACAAAGATACTTCTGTCGTCTCCATATCATTAAGTTTCTATGCAAGTGAATATTCCAAGAGAAAGTTATCAAACATTATGCAAGGAAAGAACCCTTCATAAAGACAATGACGATCAGCTAAAATTTATCATATAACATTGGATATATGTTCATAAATTCTCCCTACAATAATTAACATTCCCAGAATAACTCTTTATATAGGTCATGTTTGATTCACTTCAGAAATGAGAATAGAATGCAGTTCGTAGAATATGATTTTATTATTTTGTTTGGTTCATAAGGAATTCAAAAGTTTCTCAATATTTGTATGTTTAAATAATTTTAATTTATATTGATATGATGTACAATTTTAAATATAATTCCTAATCTAACAACAGGTTTTATTTAGTTATTTAAAAAATAAACTTGAAAACGTTTTTCTATCTCATTATCATTAGGGTTGAAAACGTTTTTCTATCTCATTATCATTAGGGTTAATTTGAAAAGTATAGAATTAGAATTGAAATTGAAATTGAATTATTCAATTCTAATTCTAGTGTTTGACAGTGTTGAGAAAATTAAAATTAAAATTTTACCTATAATTTTATGAAATTGTAATACAATTAGAAAATTAATTTCACAAATTTATTTTCAATTCATAAGAATTACAATTTTACAATTGTCACTGTAACTCTTTTTTCCCATTGTCACTATCATCACCGGGGCTGATGATCTACAACAGCGGCGGTGGCGACGGTTGGTGGTTCGCCGTCACTGAGATTGGTGGTCCATTATAGTCACTGTTGGCCATTCACTATCATCAGTATTGTCAGCGGTTCGTCACCCTTACGACTATAGCCAGCACTGGCACTGGCAACCCACTGGTACCACCATCATCGATGCCATCGACAGTCCACCATGTTGCCATTGACGTTAGCAGTCAGCCACCACCGGACAACGATACTTCATTATCATCATTGCCGCTATCAATTTTTATTCAATTTTTATTTTAATTTTAATTTTTTTTATAAAATACAAACATTAAAATTTTAATTTTAATTTTAGATAATTGAAATTGAAATTACAAATCTCAATTCCAATTTCAAATCTAAAAATCTAAATCATCCCAAATGGACGCTCCTAGTATTTGGGACAAATCAAAATGGAATACAATTTATTTGTAAATGAAGTTATTTAAAAAAAAGTTATTTATAAATGACTTTTCATATTTAGAATTTAGAATCTTTTGAATATATGGACTTACCAGCATGTACTATAATTTATTAGCTTGTACATATCCTTGTTAAGAGTTCATTTGCAAATTCCATCAATTTTTGTAGACAACTTCTTTCCTACCCATAAGGTAGTTAATGGCCTTGGAAATTTCTTCACACTTAAGAACAAGGTTGCAGCATCAAACCTCTTAGTTTATCACTATAGTAATTTTGTAATTCTTAAATAAATCACATGGATAAATAAAGGCTTAGTGACAGAAAAAATTCATAAACTTTAACAGTTTTTAATTTGTAACAATTTTAACTTATAGCCAGAAGCCCCTAACCTGAAGCCTAAGTAACCTGCTACAAGAGGTAAATGGTAGAGAAAATCACAAAACAAAAACAAAAAGGCACATGCTCAAAAAAGAAAGAACAAACACAGACTCATCTCTATCAAGAATTTTGCCAAACAAATGGTATGTTTGGTCAACTTACACTTTTGTTCACGCATTCTCTATAAAAGGAACCACACTCCTCTCTTTACCATTGATAGGAAGTACCATGTCCATTTTTTGCAATCTCACACTCCCTTTGAAGACCAACAACCCACCACAACAACCCATCTAGTAAAACTAGAATATAGTTCCTTTGAAAGGTAATTGATAAGCAAAAAGCATATTCTCTTTTACTTTAGATTATATCAAACCCTAAATTTAGAGATGGTTAAGTTTGCTATTTTAAATTGGCATGCACCCATGGATATTAGTCTTGCATTGTATATATTCTCTCATATTTGAATTGCAAATGAAAATTAAGCTCACAGTTGCTATAGGTCCGATATATATATATATATATATATATATATATATATATATATATAGTAACTACAAAATTGTGGCAAGTAAAACAGGATGAAAGCAGTCAATGAATGAATGAAACAACAATTTGTTATCGAACTTCTCTTTGTCACGTGGATATACAATTTTGATGAAATAAGGAGGGAAAAAGGAGTTAGAAATAGCAACTAAAGATAGAAGTTTGTGTTTTGTTTTTTCTTTAGCACGTTTCTCTTTTTTTTTTTATTGTATTTATTCCAGGTTGCCGAACCCTCTGTTTGAATTATTTCTAGTAAAAAGCTAAATTATATTTTAAATTTTGTATTTAATTTTTAAGTTTTAATGTTTATGATAGAATTGAAAAAAGTCTTAAAGTTTATAAATTTTTTGTCATTAAACCATAAATAAATAAATAATTTATCTTGAGATCAACGATGAGATACAAAAAAAATACCATAGAAAAAAAAATGAAAGCATAAAATAATTGGTAAATTAGATCAACTAAGAACTCAGATCCTTTAAGTGAAAAAACAGAAATTAATAAACTTACATGATTGAGACATAATGTATTTATCCTAGTATCATCCTTTTTAGCCAAACACTGCTGCATTCCTCTATTTAATCTCCTCATAGAAAATTATCACCGCGCTCAAATCACCTAACTCATCTTCAATAATGCCCAACCTCACTTGGGTACGAGAATCCAATTTCTGTATGAATTTGGTTGCAGGCTCATCCAATTATCAAAATATCATAGTTTTCCAAGTAATCTAAAGTGTCAAAGAATCATAACTATGTCCACATATCCTCATGCAATAAGGTACCGTAGGGTAAAGTAAAGAATTAAAGTAACTATGCCTATGATCTCTCTTCTGTTATTCACATGTCACCATGTATGTCAAAATATTATCTTCTTGTCTGGGACTTTTTAATTCCCCTGTAGCCTCAATTGAAATGTCTCTACCCCCAAAAGTAGGAAAGAAGAAGGATATTGTGTGTTTCAGGAACTGATTTATATTTTTTTATTGCATTCATATCTGGAGAACACCATGAACCTCAAGCTATTTCAAGCCTATTAGAGTTTCCAATATATTGTATATCTCCTCTGACCTAGGATGTGTTTTGTCAACAGAGTAGAACTGATAAACTTCATTATCAACCTCAATCCAACTGCAACCTGGTGTCTTGTATGCATTCCGCTCCTTTAACATCTTTCTTACCTTGCGAACCTCATCCCACTTCCCTAACTCGCCATATAAATTTGCTAACATTATACCATACCCTCCATTTTTGGGGTCAATTTCAATAAGTTTTTTAACAGCAAATTCTGCCAAGTCTGTATGACCATATACTTTACATCCATTAAGCAGAGAACCCCAAACAACTTCATCAGGTTCAATTTTCATTCCTCTCACAACTTCCAAGGCTTCCTCAAACCTTCCAGCACGACCAAGAATATCTATCAGGCACCCATAATGTTCAATCTGAGGTTCAATCCCATAATCCCGAGTCATCATCTGGAAATAGAAACGCCCTTTTTCGACCAGTCCTCCATGGGTACAAGCATTCAACAATCCAACAAAGGTGACCTCATCTGGTCTTACATCATCTCCATGTTGCATCATCTCCTCAAATATGCATATGGCTCTCTTGCTTTGTCCATGGAGAGCAAAACAATTTATCATTGAATTCCAAGATGTCAAACTTTTCTTCAAAGTCATGTCAAAAACCCCTCTAGCCTCTCTTAAACTTCCACACTTGCCATACATATCCACCAGTGCATTTGAAACAAATGAATCAAACCCAAGGTTATTTCTATACACATAACCATGGATCCATTTCCCAAGCTGAAGCATGCCAGTGTGGCCACACGCAGAGAGAGCACATACAACGGTAACCTGATTGGGCCTGTTCTGTCGATGTTCTGCCACTTGAGAAAGAAGTATCATCTTTCTAAAGAGTGAAATAGCCTCCGAAAACAACCCATTTTGAGTACATCCGGCAATAACAGCATTCCAAGAAGGAACATCTCTCTCAGGCATTTGGTCAAAAAGAGAAATAGCATTTCCAATCTCGCCAAATCTAGTATATCCAGCAACCATTGCAGTCCAAGACACAACATTTCTTTCAGACATTTCATCGAACATCTGCCTCGCAAACGCAGTATCAGATGCTGACCTCGAATATGAATCAACAAGAGCGGTTTGCACAATAGGGTATTGGGCAAAACCCGATTTAGCTATCTGGGCATGGACCAATTTAGTGGTTTGACAAGATTTCAATACGTGGGGGAAGATAAAATGGTTGGGTTTAGGGTCTCCTCGACGAACCATGTGCCGGTACAATTGAAATGCCGAAAGATGATCCGACTTAGAAGCATAGGCAGTGACCATAGCAGTGCAGAGGAAGATATTAGGAGAATAGAGACGGTCAAAAATGTAGCGAGCGTAGTTCAGGTTGGTGAGGTTGAGTATACAAAAGCGGACTAGTTTGAAGGCGTAGAATTGGGTCTGGGAGTGGCCGACAGTCGTGAGAAACGATTGGAGTTGCTTGAGATGATTGAGATTATTGCATTTTGAAAGGATTGCTAAGACAAGTTGATTTAGATTTGGTGGGTTCAAATTACTACAAGACTGCATTTCTACATGTGTGCATGTTTTTACAACTTCTTGCGGATATGAGTATGAATTTATGATAGGCAAAATATTTGTATTTTATGTATCATTTTACCCCTTAGTAAATGCACATGCAAGCCGCACAATATATATATGTATTCGAATTTCTCTTCTTCAATGCTAAAAAATTCTCTTCCTTCTTAATCACTATTGAAAAAAGAAAAAAGAAACCTGTCCTATACATCTCTTTATTCTGTCTTTTTTTTTTTCAAAATATTTTGTGAATCAATAATTTTTCATTAATAATATGTTGTATAAAAATATTTTGATAATTAATAATTTTTTATTAATAATATGACATATAAAAAAGTATATGAAACAGAAAATAAAATATCAAATAAAACAAAAAATTCAGATTGAAAAAAAAAATGCTTGAATGTTACTCATTCCATCCATAATAAATATCCTAATTTTCTTTTGATTTATTTTAATTTAATTATTTAATTTTTTAATTCAAATTACATTTTTTCTTAATATTATAATAATATCCTCATAAAAAATGTGTTGGAAATAGAAATACTTCATTCATCTTATAATAAATATCATAATTATAAAATGTATAATTATTAAGAATTTTTATTTATTCATTTAATCTTTCTAATGCATTTATTACTTTAATTTGCTTTTATATTCATGATTCTCTCACATTCTGTATTTCTTAATTGTCATCTTTATTTTTAACACATTTTTAGTAAGTGTAGGATTGTAACGTTAAGATAATAAAATGTAGTTTGGATTAAAAAATATGATAATTAAAATTAGAACATACAAAAAAAAATTATGATGTTTATTGTGAAATGGAGAGAGTAATATATAAAAAATATAGTATAACATCCTTAATTTTGAATCATTTTTAAAATCATATTTTATTGAAGAATGATAATTATTTGAAGAATATTTAATTAAAGTAATGGATATAAGAGATAATATTTGAAATCAGAAACTCAGGTTTGGAGAATCGGCTTCCCATATTGAGATTTAGGATAGTTTTTATGGACTAATTCCCTTTTTTAGATGATTTGATATTTATGTGATTATGTGAGTTGATAAATAGTACCCCGAGAAATTGTATGGATTGATTATATAAAGTGTGATTGAATTACAATGTTTGAACATATTATATTTTATAATTAATTGCATGTGTTTGGAATGTTATATTATTTTATATAATTTATTAAGTTAAACGTTTAGTCATGTTTAACTCTTTTTTTTAATTTGTAAATAGGCGTTAAAAATTGAATTGTTGTTAAGTCAACCCTATCATTAATTCCTCCGATAGTAAATATTTTATATTCAGTAATTATTCTTATATATTCATTTGTAAAATTTACTTAGAGTTTTACATTGTTATATCTTCTATTAGTTTTGTTGTCCCTAATTTCTTGAAAATTGAGTTATTTAAATCATAGGATAGCTGATTTTATAACAGTTGTTTTTGATTTATCGTTTAGTGAGATATCAGACTAATTATAGATTCTGAAAGTCTTATATTTTTTTGTTCTCTAATATCAATCACGTGCTCTCGAGTTTTGAATATGACAAATAAAATATGAAAAAATTAAAAAGATGGATTGAGATTAAAGTAATAAGTGAATTAAAATAATAAAAAAATTAAAATAGATAAAAAATTCTTAATAATTATATATTTTATAATTAAAATGTTTATTGATAAATAAATGGAGTAATATTATTAAATCTTTATTCAAGAAAATTCTAGAATTTTAGTTAAAATAGAAACCAAATAAACTGTATCCCTTGCACATTTTCTTGACGTGCAAATTTCTTTTAAATAGCAACAATATTAAAAATTAATACTCATGGCTCTCAAATTTAAATTTAAATTTCTACTTTAGAACAAATTGTTGGAAATGGAACATTTCTCTTTATTGTAGAATAATAATTATTAATTATTGGATAAATTATTATTTAATTTTTAAAATTTAATCTAATTAATATTTATATTTTTATATTTTAAGAAAAAAATTAATTAATCTCTATAATTTAATTTTGTTATTAGTATTAGTCTTTTCTTCCACTTTGCTGTTAGAAATTAAAAAAAAAAATAATTAAGAAAAAAAATAACTTTTTATTATATAATAATGTATTATAATATAATTGTATACCTAAATTACCCCGTAAGTTAATAATAAAAAAAGAAAAAAAAAATAGTAGAATGTAAAATCTTCTCCAGCCATGTATCATCCATAGACTTCTAATTTTTTAATTCATTTTGATCCATTTTTTTTTATTTAATTGTAAAAATAAATCAATTCATAATTATAAACCTTAGAAACACAGTCTCAAATAAAGGAGAGCCAAAGCTTGCAGCGGTGATCGGAGACACACATTGCAGCTAGTGCAAGCAACCACCACCAGACATCACAACTCTTCATCAGCAATTCCACAATTGTCGCCTCCATCTCCATGACCAACATTTTGAGATTTGATTCCTAGTGTTAGGATCCAACAATTGGTGGTGAGGAATCGAGGAGATGAAGATTGTGGAGACGAATAAAATCATCACAGCCACCACCCTTTTCTAGGTGCGCTTTTATTTCCAGTCTTCTTTGCAATTGCCGATCGGGAGTGGCTCGTAGTTTCGGGAACTATGGAGCAAGCTGGGCTTGAACAACTATGGGCCTTTGGCCGGTGAAATTGGTGGCAGTATGGACTTGGCCAAATTACTCAGTTGCTGCTTCTTTGGGTTCCTCAATTGCATGTTCTTTACTAAAAGGCAGTCGCTAGAGATTTGTATAACTTAATAGGATTTTTTTTTTTTTTTTTTTCATTTTTAGGATCAATTGTTGTAAGAGTTACAAGCACATGAGTTCAGTTTTGTGTTGCTCTGTTTTTACTGCTCAAGGATTGAAAATTCTTTAGCTGTGATGCTTTGTTTTTGCTACTGTAAACTGCTATTTGTGATGGGTCTTCACAAGATCTATATTTGCTAATTTCTTTGGTATTTGCATATGGATATGGATGAGAGATGACAGCATTGGAGCAGTGTAGAGTGATTCATGGGCATGCTTTGGTTGTAAGATTGGATAGGAATGTGATTATTGGGAGCGTTGTTATCATCTTGTACTAATCATGGAGTAGCAAACAAGGCTTGGGTACATCCAGTGTGCCAGTGGCAGCGGGCTTGTCGGTCAAATTCTCCAGGTGCATCGAATGGAAGTAGGTCATTCTATTTCAAAAATTTTTGGGTCCGAGAATATTGTTCATGTGTATGAATTCTTCTGGCATAAAAGGGAAAATTGAAAAGAAAGTGAAAGGTATTTTAGTTTATTTACATGTATTTGATGGAAAATTAGACGAAATGATTAATATTATTGATTGGATTAAATTTTAAGAATTAATTAATTATTTAAAAAAAAAAAGAGAATATAATTATTAATTAGATTAAACTTTTAGAACAAAATAATAATGTACTCTTAATTATATTATAGCCTCATAGAATTCGTCCCATAAATTAATCTAAGCACGTTTAATATATATAATTGAGTCAAGTATTTGTCCCATAAATTAATCTAGGCACGTTTAATATATATAATTGAGTCAAGTTTTGAATAGCTCAAGTTTGGCCCATTAATTTTTGCTCAGGCTCGAGCTACACGAGCTTCAAATTGGGATTTTTAAAAAATAAATTTTAGTAGATTAATATAGAAATTTTACAAAAGAATGAAAATAACATACATGTATCTTCTTCTTCTTCTTCTATGTTTGGCTCTCTGTTCAAATTCGAAAGGAGAGAATTATCTTCTTCTAAACTTGGCTTACAATTAAAATCAAATATTTGATGAAGATACAGTAGGAGTAGGAGAATTTGGATAAACATTGAGATCAAAAATTAAATTATCTTGATCGATTTTTTTTTTTCATATTCATCTAGTTGCATCATATGATTATCAACATTCAAATCTATTTCAAACAAAGACATTTTATCTTAAATTTTGTTTTACTCTTAATCCATTTAATTAAATCTAAGTAAAATAACAAATTTATTTTCAAGAACTAAGACAAATTCAAAATTTTCATCTTAAAATTTTTGGCGGATTTAAAAAAAAAAAAAAATAGTCTTTAACTATTAGCACCAGATTTTTTGAGAAATTCCCTTAATATTAATGATGATCAAAGAAATAAATAAGGTTATATTAGTCATTTTATATTAAAACTAAGGCATAATAATTAATTTATTAATTCTTATATCTTTCTCCAAAGCAACTTATATAAAAGAATGGAGGGAGTACTCTTTACCTTCTCAGTAACCTTTCGACTTATTTATGCACTTTTCTCTCATTGTTTTAGAAATGAAGTAACCATAGGCATTCTTCTCTCTTGCTCTTATGAAATGTAAGCTTTGTTGCATTCTTTCATCTCTCTCTTCAAAATCATAGACTTTGAAGCATTTTCTTCTTTGTCTCTTTCGAAATTATAGGCTTTTTGGTTCACAATATCTCGCAGAAAGGAATATGTAAGTTTACAATTTTACTTTTGATCGAATGAGTTATATTTGCTGTAAAATTAGTTGAAAGAGTTAGTTTTAATATAAAAACACAATGTTTAATTAGTTTGATTCGATATAAAATTACTCGAATGAGTTTAAAAGTAGTCAATCTACTGAAAATATATTTTTTTCATTTTTTTTATTATTCATTTTTTTTGAATGCGTGGGTTATGTAAAAATTTAATATTTCGACTAGGTTCAACTTAAATTCAAATAAAGTCGAAGTAATTACTAAATAATTGAAATCAAATGAAATTAATTCGTATTCAATATAAATTAGTCGAATCAAATTATATTTTGCTTGTTTAGTCTGAAATTATTTTTTTTTGTTGATTTGTTTTGCAACCATAACATATGTCATTTGATTTTCGAAGAAGTTCATATTTAGCTCTTTGTACTGAAATGCTTATTTTTTTACAGGATTCTGAATACAAATTTCGATTGGTGGTGGCAAAAATAACCCTACGTTGTAGCTTCGGGGAAAGGGTAGCATAACTAAGGAAAAAGCTAACCCCTTAACAACAAGCATTATGTAGACCCCATATATGTGCTCATTTAATTTTGGATGTGCCAAGAGATCTATCCTTATATTTACAGGTCGTGCACCATATTTTGTTGAGAGAAATTGAGGCCACAAAAGATGAAGCAGCTATTGATCCAATGACAATGTGGTTTCAAATTTATAGGAATAGGGACTTTGGTTGGTTAGAGTTTGCTATGGTAACCAGTTTTGCTTTTGGTAATAATAAGGAGGTATTAAATTTTGTGTTTGTAGAAACCTTAAGACTATTGAGATGTTTACTAGGGGATGAACAACATTACAATAACATCATAATGAGTGATGTTATCAATGCCTTTAAGAAATTGAAGAATTTAGATGATGATGATACTATCAAAATTATTTTTACAATCTCTATATCGACAGTTTTGACATCAAAAGCCTCAAATTTGTGAGTGGATGAGAAAATATTTGTTCTTGCTGAAAACTTTCAGTCTTGGGATTTTTTCTTTTGGGCTAGTTACGTGTATGATTTCACAATCAAATCACTTTGCATAGACATAAAAAGTGGCGAATCCAACACTACCTGAATCTAATCACTCTCTCAATTTCCATATGCATTTTATGTAAGTGTTTATTTTATTTTATTCAATAATTTTATATTACTTTATTCTCTAAACTTAATTTGGTTTGTTTCTAAGTTTGGGCGATGAAAACTATCTCATATATTCAATCTCTTAACATGGCTAGAAGATTGGAAATATAATTTTCAAGAATAATGATATGTATGGATAATAAGAAAATTTGATTCGAATATTTAAATGAAAAATATTTTGATAGTAAGGTTAGTATTTATGTTTGATGTTGTTCAATAATTTTATAAATTCAACATTGTTTCAAACTGTATACACTTAAATTATTATGTGTATCGTTTCAAATTATAGAGGCTGAATATAAATATTTTTTCTCTAAATAATTATGAAAGGGACATCCTTCAATGACTGACATTAGATTATAGAGAGTATGATCAGTTGAACGCCTTTATCAAGCTGAACAAAAGCAACCTTCAATGGCTTTTACCTCACAAGCATTATTACTTGCTACTTCTTCATAACCAAATCAATCTGCCATAATAGTGTATGATATGATCGTCCTTGTCTTTAAGTTGTTAAATATAATCCAACACAAAAAGAATCAATGGCTGGATAAATTAGAGCATAGCAACAAGGATAGGTTGGATAAAATTGAGGAGCAGCAGTTTAGACTCCATGATGAAATGGTTTTTCTTAGGAAGGACATTCAAACACTAATGACCATTTTGAATAAGAAGGATGACATTGATGAGCATTTGTTAGTTCCCTCACCAACACCAAGACCTAATCCTGATGAAATATGTGATCTGACCATAACTCTTGTCAAAATCCACCATCAATAGGAGTGAGTACAACAACAAGAGCATGTCCAACAAAAGGAAAAAGTCCAACAACCAATGGACTTAGTTGATGAAACATCATTTCATACACTAGATATTATTGCCCACTAGCTAATGAATAAAGTTGACAAGAGGGTGTGTCAATAATCTCAGTATGTCAAGTTTCCTTTTATGGCTGATTTTCCTCCATAAAAAAGTCAATGACAATAAGATCCATGCTGAATTCACCAATTGGTGGAATGAAGTTTGCCTCTCTTTAGAGAATGAATATGGTGTAATCAATGTTGGATTCATTAAACCACTCATTGGATTAGCTATGCCAAAATCAAATGTGAAAAAAGACCTTTTATGGTTTAGTGATTCCCATATGGGTTTATGGGCAATAATATATCACGAAGGGCTTAAAGAAAGGGTGGATGTAAGGGCTACATCTCAATATATCGTTATGGATATGCTATTCACAGTTAGTTATATGAATTCCATTAATTTGATGTGGAATACATTCGATTAACTTTGAATATTTTAGGATTATATTGATTTAGACTTAACTTGACTTATTTCGACTAAATTTGACTTATTTCATAATATTTAATTCAACTTATTTCGATTTATTTTAACTTGCAGGGTATAATAATTGGACTGTACGAGCAGAAGCAATTGGGAAAGTGGAAGAAGTTTAAAACAAATGATTCTATCGTACAATATGTAAAGGGTTACAAGGTAGATATTCCATTCCATGGAAGGACATGGACTCAGTGCTAATGCTAGTGAATATAAATAATAATCACTGGATTTGTATTGAGTTGGACCTTAACCAACACCTTGTCAAATTTTACAACTCCTTACCCCAAATTGAGATGGATTTTGTGGTCGAGACATTCAAAATAATGATGCCATTACTATATGATACAATAAATTTTTATGAGCTAAAAGGAATTAAAAAGCAAGGATTACCTTGGAGGAGTGCCGAAGTTGCTTGCAATCGACAGTCCCAGTAATAAGCCTAATTTAGTTCACATTTAAGTATTTCATAAATATTTAGTCTGATTGTATGCCTTTTCAAACAATATAATGGATTTTTTTATGAATTGTCTCAAGAGTAATAATTGTGGGGTTTTCGTTCTAAAGTGAATTCAATGCAAAATTAAAGGGAAGGACATATCTACGATTGAGGATGAACAAATGCTTGAATATAGGAAGCAAATGGACTTAGAGGAATATACATTTGCAAAGAAAAATCCTCCAAAAAAGTTTGATCTAGATGTAATGATGAAAGCTCATGTAGAAGTTGTGGCAAAAAAGCTAACTTTATGGAGAAATTGAAATGATTTTTTTTTTAATTGTAAACATTTGTTAATCTAATTTGTAGAGTTGATTACTTTATACACTTTGTTTCTTACATTCTTTTATTTTTTATTTTTTATTTGTGTCAAAACAGCTGCAATGATATTTTTTTTTCAAGTGTAAATACTTTTGAAGTTAGTTAATGAAATATATTTTTTTCAAGTGTAAAATTATATTAAGTTAGTTTAAACATGTATTTTCATTTGAAACACAATTAGGAAATTGAGTAGATTTGAGTCGAAATTAAGTCGAAGTAATAATATGAATTAGTCGAAGTAAGTATATATTTAGTCGAAATGAAGTATATGTTGAGTTGAAATTTAGTCGAAGCAACTGTATGTTGAGTTGAAATCTAGTCGAACCAATTGTATTTTGAGTCAAAACATGTCGAAACAAGTATATATTGATATGAAAGTTAGTTGAAATTAAACTAGTAAGTAGGCATTACTTTTCTATAAATAATATGATTTATAAAAATTCTAAAAAATTACAATCAGGAGAGCTGAACATGATGCAAAAGGATTGGATTTTTACATGTCCACTTGTTGTGTCCCTTCTGCAAGCAACGTGAGCATGTCCTTGTAACCACATCCTCTCCAGCTCATAATATACATTTTTCCTATGCCTACTTGACTGACTCCTGGTTATTGGGGGTAATAATGTTGGAGTGACATCCATTCCAGTCAAATTCCAGTCTTCCTATTCCTAATGGGAAACGCAACCCTTGTATAAGCATTTGATAAGGTTTCCTTAGTGTAATAGGAATGACATAAGGATGCAATTTGTACTTCACAATGTTTAGCAACTGCAATTGCATGACTACATGGATACTGATGGAAATCAAACTCCGTACAAGTACATGAAATTCTGCTTAAATCGATAACTGCCTTCATAATTTCTCCACCTCAAACTTTGAAAGTGTCGTTATCAGTTGGTTCGACGATGAAAGTCCGTGAAGCTCTTTGTAGTTTATAAAGTCTCTTATGCACCTCCGTGGATGTTGGATTTTGTTAACTTCCTCGCTCATAATGCCATCGTTATATTACATTCCTTACATGCTCAATGAATGACGTTATAGGAAGCTGTCTTGCATCCAATAACAATGCATTTATGCTTTCTATAATGTTTGTCATCATTATGTTGTACCTTCGACTATCTTGGAAGGCTCAAGCCTACCTTGGAATACTTATCTCCTCAAGATATTGGTCAATTACAATGGATTGTGTAACATGGTTTTCCTAATAGTGATTGAACTGAGATACACAATATGCTTTTACTGCTAGGAAAAATATCTTATGTACTTTGCCATGTTTAAATTTAGCTTTGATGTTCCAATATAAATGGAAGATGCACGCATAATGATATGAATTGGGGTACACTATCACCGCTGCTTTCTCGAAGCTTTAATGTTTATCTAACATGAATGCTAGATTGCTAATGCAGTGTGTAACTTCATAAAAAACCACCTTCAAGACTCATCCATCTCTGAATTACCAACACCAATAACTATAAGATAAATTCGTACTTCACCATCCAAGCCATTTGCAATGAACATGTCACATCCCCCATTTCAGGAGATATGACGGTCTTAGGGTATGGGGAAGGCATAAGGCCTCCTAAACCCGTAGAACCCATTCTGCATTTTCTACAGAAAATTTGCCATAACTATTTTGCTTTTACAATCTAATACCTAGGACCCAAAGTCCCTCTCTTCATAACCAACATTAACACAACCTGCACAAATCAATACTTCTATTTCTATACTCATCTCATACTACAATGTACATTGCACATTTGTTATCATTTTTCCCAATCTAATACTTTGCACTGCATATATAGTGTAATAATTACATCTCATTAACATAGCTCCATTTTTATAATATCATTACTAAATTCATTATTACATACCATGGAGCTACTATAGAAAGACCCATAAATATAATTAAGGAGTCATTACATAGATAAGTCAAATTCCACTTCTGAAGGAAGAAAGAGGAAATAGAATCGCCGCTATCTATCAAATCCTGAAAAGGACAAACCACAAAGGAGTGAGACGAATCTCAGTGAATAACATATATGTTACTCACCCCAAAATTTCAATGTGTCCAACCACCTAGCACAAACTAAAAGGGTGGTCTTCCACTTCCTTGTCTTTTCT
>CANXYC010206985.1:0-18818 GCA_948193065.1 Aleurites moluccanus | reverse complement strand
TGCCCAATTTTGCTTGTATTGCTTAAGCTATATTAAGCTTATTTGTGTATGCATGCCATATAATTTATTTAATGGGTTCTTCGTGGTATTGGTAGCATAAGCATCACCCGTACCCTAGGACCGTCATGGCTCCTAAGTTGGGCTGTGACATTTTCTTTATTTTCCATGGCTTAATTTGGTAGTTAAATGTTTGTATGATTTTAGTTTTTGATTTCCAGCACTTTTCTTTCACAAATCAAGAAAAAAAAAATCAAATGGAAGAAGAAAGAAATGGCTACGGATGGTGGAGAGGAAATGCAGAAAATTTGTCTAAGTTTTTGCTTATATAATAAGATAAAATTGATAAATTACCCTTTTGGTCCTCCAATTTTTTAAAATTTGTATTTGGTCCTTTTTCGCTCGGTAATTTATTCCCATAATTCCACTGGGAATTAAAATTCAAAGTGAATGTTCAAACATCTTATTTTTATTAATATTAATTAATAAAAATAGTTTCAAAACCGTTCTGAAACTCAGACTGTCAAATTTCCACTATTCACCAAAAGTACCGTTTATTTACGGTTTTGCCATCGCTTACTTTATTAGCATTCTTAAATATTTTTACCTTTTTCTTTTTATTGTATTTACACATGAATATACATAATCTTTTATCCTCAATCAAAATTCAGAAATTCATCCCTCAACCGTACTGCTATTTTTACGGCAGCGAAATTGGCATCGACGATTTGTAAAAAAATTTATCGTTTTCGCTCTAACTGAGTTTTTAAAATTATCATCAGTCATTTCGATAATTTTAATCCACATACTGAGAACTTTATTTACAAAAACTTGATATGCATTTTTAGGGTATTACATTCTACCCTCCTTCAAAATAAATTCGTCCTCCAATTTAAATACACACATACATCTCAGTATTGGAAAAATAATATATACTTGGCTTTTATGTCTTGTTCATTTCTCAAGTACACTCTTCCATAGACCGATTCCTTCACAACACTTTTGCCATTGGAATTTCTTTATCTTTGTAATTGTCGGACTTAACAATTTACACTTTCTATTGGCTCTACTCTTATGAAATTTCTTCATTAACATCAATATCTTATTCTTTCAATATATGTGACATGACTGGCACATACTTCTATAGCATTAAGATATAGAAGAGCCAAACTAAATTGAGTTGATAACCATGGCTCATACTGAAAGGAAGAGCCAAACTATAAGCTACATTGTCAATCCTTTCAATACCTCAAACGATCTCATATATCTCGGCGACAACTTTCCTTTCTTGCCAATTCCCATAACACTTTCCATAGGTGATATTTAAGAAAAACAGGATTGCCAATTTCAAAATAAGCATTCTTTCTTTTCGAATTTGCACAACTCTTTTGTCTGCTAAAAGCATTTTTTTTATTCGTTCTTTGATAATTTGCATCTTTTCCATTGTCTCTTTTATCAACTCTAGACCTTATAACTGTTTCTCATCCGGTTTCATCTAACATATCAGAGACCGGCATTTTCTACCATGAAGTGTCTCATATGGGGCCATCCCGATAAAAGAATAATATTGTTGTTATATGAAAATTCGATCAGTGACAATTACTTATCACCATAACCTTTAAATTCCAAAACACTTAACCTTAACATATTGCTAATGTCTGTATCATTTATTTGATTATCCATCTATCTGTGGATGGAACACTGTACTGAATCATAGTGGTGTATCCATAGTTTTTTTGAACTTCTGCTAAATCGAGAAGTAAACTGTGTTTCTCTATCAGATATCATCATTTAAGGCACTCCATGAGCCTTACAATCTAATCAACATATAGCTGTGTATATTGAGTTGCATCATAATTAGTCTTAACCTCAAGAAAATGAGTAGACTTTGTTAATCTAATTACAGTATTTCATAGTGCATTTCCACTCGGGTAACTGTATCATCTGTATCAACTGGATGGCTTCTGATGTTCAATCTTAACCTATTGACAGGCTAAGCTTGTAGAAACAACTTAACCACATTTTCTTTTCATATTAAGTCATCAATAACATCTTTTAAATCATGGTACATCTTGGAAATTCTAGGATGTACTCTATAAGAAAATAATAGCCCTTTCTTAAAATCTGACCTCGGAGTCCTTTAACATTGGGCATGTATAACTATTTATCACATTTCAATTTACCCTCCTCATCTGTGAACTCTAATGCTTTACCTTTTTGAACATTTTACTTTAACTTCACAAGATATGGATCTCGATCTTGCCATTTTAATATCATCAATTAGCAATAGTTTAACTCAGAATTGGGATATCAGAGACTGGTTTCGATCCTGGGTTCCAAATTCAACTCCGTACCCATATCAATTAACTCATTCATTGCACGAATCAGTGGTCTTCTAACAATAGAGATGTGAGATAGACTACCCATAGTCTTTTGACTAAGAGCATTTGCCACTACATTAGCTTTACCCGAATGGTAAAAGATTTCACAGTCACAATCCTTAAACAATTAACTCATCTTTATTGCCAAAGATTCAAATTCTTCTATTGCATAATATATTACACACCTGCTGTAGACTCTTATGATTCATGTAAATTTCACACTTAACATCATACACACAATATCTTTAAATATTTAATGTAAAAACTATTGCTACCATTTTCAAATCATGTATCGATTAGTTTATTCAATGGTTCTCTAACTATCAAGAAGCACATGCAATCACTCTTCTATTTTGCACTATAATACATCTCAATTCAATTCTGGAATCATTACAGTACACTATGAAATTATCATCCACTGATGATAATATTAACTCTGTACCACTCATAAGGAAAAATTTCAATGTCTAGAAACTATACTCTCACATTCATATGTCCATACAGGGTTTTTAAATCGTCTCGAGTACATTTTCTTTCTTAACTCTTAACTATCCAATCAATCTTTGAGAAGTGTTTTGTAACTTCTCAGAAAATACATCGGAGAACTCTCAGACCATAAGTATCCGATTAATCCCAATTGAAATCTTTTACACATTCACTATATATACTAGATACATTAGACAATTCCTTCTTTATTATCTTTCTAGCCTGAATAAAAAAAATGAAATTGATTCTAGTTTCATACTTATCATTTTGGAACTCAAATTCTGGTTGCCTCTTGGGCTGGAATTAACTCTCTTTTTGTAACAATCAATAACTGCTCGATGAGCAGTTCACCATTTAATACTAAGTATTACATTAGTTGCAACTCAGGCAACTATATCAAATTAGCACGTAAAATATTATCATTAAGTTCAATAATACATCTCAGATAACAGTAATTCACTTATACATTCTTCCCCATAAGTGTAGTTGTCTCAAGGGCACATTCAATAATTTATCTCTCTCTATTTAACTATGATGCAAACAAAACAGTGTGTGGTACCAAAGTCAACTAATGCATCTGTTATATCATTCTGCATTAAAATCATACATGTATCTGCATTATCAGTTTTCTATGTCTCTTGTGTGTTAACAGCAAAAACTCTTCCTTAGCCTCTACTTGTTGGGGGCCTGACTACTGCTAGAACCTTGTCCTTTACCTCTACCCCTATTAGGAGTCTCTCTAGTCACATTTTGATTCATCAAAACTGTAGGTTGAGACTTTGTAGCAAATGGCTGTTGATCGCCCTATAAAGGACATCTATTAATGAAATGGCCATATTGCCCACATTTCAGGCAAGCACCTGACTGTCTACGACACTCCACTCCATGCCTTATATCACAAAAGTCACAAATGGGCATACTAGGCATCTGGGTAATAAATCGAGAAAATCATTGTGAATGAATAGATACTGACTGCATTGGAGGCCCTCTACTCAAAGTCCTCCTCCTCTGACTGCCTAATGAAGGTCTCTGATCAATTGAGGCATATGCTATATTTGTCTCGGTTGGGAGTTAGCCTCGCCTTTTCTAGATTGAGAACCAGGTCCAACTTTTCTCTTATAATCTATTTTAACTCTTTCTAACTTATACTTTTCCTCCATTTGATTAGCCTTATCAATGATAATAGTCAGAGATATAAACTCTATAGCAATCAAGACATTATGAAGTGAGGCATGTAATCCTCTTTTGAATCTTACAGTCAAGTCTGACTCAATAGGAGCAATACGCGTAGCATAGCTACTCAATCTAATAAATTCCTCAGCATATTCCTCAACAGAGTTGTTACCCTGCTCCAATTGTTCAATCTGAATCAGGTTTCTTGCTCAATCGACTCTATAAAATCAATCGACTCATCGTTTCTATCACATTTGAACTTTAGCAAATTTAGCTTCAAAAAGCTAAACATAGATACTATGCTCTCATCAATAACTCGGCGGGCTTGCTGTACAACAGGCTCTCCCAGAAACACTGCTGGCTATACTAGAGCATCAGGAGCAGCAATTGATGCAAACTGGGGTGCATTGTTGGTGTTGTTGGAGGTGGCGGCATATTATGTCATTCCCGCCTCAATTTAGATAATTCACACCACAATTCCATTATTCCTTGCATCATTTCCATTCTTCAGGGGTCATCAGTCCTCTTTGTATCCCCCGTAGTCCTTCGGGATCTAGACGGTCCCTTAGAAACAGAAGCTTCCCTAACTAGTGACTCATTAGAGGCTACCTCTGCCTCTCTGGTATCCCTATCTCTGTCGTCATACATTTCTATCACTACAGACAAAAAAAAATAGGAATAATCTCATTATGGTACATTAATGCAGAATGCTTATACACATTTGATGAACACATGAATAGATATAATAGGAATTCCTATACTCCATGGTATACTTAACTCTACCCATATTGTACTTAGTTACTATTTCCTTTGTAATCTTGTTACTATTCATCTGTAACCTATAGCTCAAATATCTGTAACCTAGAGCTCTGATATCTATAAGCCTAGTGCTCTAATACCACCTCTGTCACGACCCAATTTTACGGGCAGTGACGGTCCTAGGGTGCAGGAGATACCGAGGCGACCGGCACCCGTAGAACCCATCAATCTCATCAATATATCTCATACTATACTGCAGCGGAAACATCTACTACAATCAATTCACAATATCGCAACGAAAATATAACTATAACCAATATTGCAGCGGAAATCCATCATCAATCACATAACAGTATATATATAACCATTCACTCACATAACACTATTCATTTTATCATTCTGTCATTCATTATGTAACTTCCATAATCTTATATATTTATATTTCAAAATATCTCATACACTTACATAAACAATATGTATATACCATTATACAATACCCATGGAGCATCTAATATACATATATAAAGATACAGTGTTTAAATTAATTACACTGTCTTTATCAGACTATAAAATTCCTTAGAGAAACAAGAACCAGGAATCTGCCTCCTACTCTGCACCTGCAGAGGGTAAACAGTGAGAGGGTGAGTATATTTGATACTCAGTGAATCTAATATGCATCGCTAATAAAACAAGTATGGCATATCAATAAGCAGTAAACATATGAAATAAATGAATCAATCTGCTCGAAAACTCTGTAATTTCAAAATCAAGTGCATAATATGATTGTAAGTAAACAATCACATCAATAGAATCAATATCACATGGAAGATTCAAAGATATCAAAAGCTCGATAATAACAATTTACAAAAATAGTGCCTGAAAGTGCCAGAATATGCCAATAAAAATATCATAGGCTCGGTATAATAAGGAAAAGACAGATAAAGGGATGGATTGTATGAAATCATACAATCTCCAGTAGCATTAATATGGACTATATGGGAACATACAGTCTCCAGTATATCCATATCAGGAAACATAAGACTGATCAGGTCTTATGGCCAGGACCATAACCCTTCCTAGCTAGGGCATTAATAGTACAATGTACACAAGGCTGACAGTATTTTCCCACTACCTGTCGGATCGATAGCTTTGTCATACCATATTAAGATCAATATAAGAAAGAAACTTATCAATGGACACCATTATACAACAATGGTATCCTCCATCTCAACAAGCTCATTATCAATCAATTAATGACAATTCAGGTATTTTGGAAATCAACAAAGACATGAAACAAAGTTGGAGGCAATAGAAACGATAAACACATCGATAGATACCATTTAAGAATAATGGCATCGACAATATCAATAACTCATCAGAAATCAATTGGATGAGCATAAAGTCAATAAGACATAAATAATAATCGATAAAACAATGACCAAAGGTCTAATGATAAAAAATGAGAACAAACATAATTTAGTCATTTGAGGCCAAAAAGTTGACGCAATTGGCATGCCATTGTCGCTGACGACTGTGGCATTCAAATGGTTGGCCTACGGATTTTTTTCGGCATAGGTTTGGTGCAATATTGACATTGCCCCAATTATTAACAAACAAGCATATGGAAAGCAATTTATAGGCAACAACCACAACTCAATAATCTTCATCAAAGGCATCAAAAAGGCAAGGAACCACAAGTCAAAAGTATGAACAAAAACTAGGCAAATTGCACAATTAGGGTTCGCTCAAGAACCATTTTTCACAATTGGATTCCAAATGGAATTTTATCAATTTAGGAAAGTAATTTGATGTATAGTAGACTCACCTAACACTCCAAATCAATAAGCACAATAGATTTGCTACCCAATTACTCAATTCCTCGGTTTAGGCCAAAGTCGGTGATTTTCTCCGAACAAATTTTCTACAATGATACGAATATCAATTAATACCCAATTAACTTATTCTATAGCCAATTTACACATCCTAATTCATATACTCAAATTCCAAACTCACAACTTCATTTTAGGGTTTCAAAATTAAGGAAAATTGTTTAATGCATCAATCGATGCAATTAAACCATTTACCCAATCCTATTATCATCAAATTAACCTAATTAAACCATAAAAACCAACAACCAAACAATTTACACAAATTAACTCAAATGGCAGAAATTTCCTTCTTGTTCTTCAATTTTTCTTTATTTTCCATGGCTTAATTTGGTAGTTAAATATTTGTATGGTTTTAGTTTTGGATTTCCAGCACTTTTCTTTCACAAATCAAGAAAAAAAATCAAATCGAAGAAGAAAGAAATGGCTACGAATGGTGGAGAGTAAATGCAGAAAATTTGACTAAGTTTTTGCTTATACAATAAGATAAAATTGGCAAATTATCCTTTTGGTCCTCTAATTTTTCAAAATTTACTTTTGGTCCTTTTTTGCTCGGTAATTTATTCCGACAATTCCGTTGGGAATTGGAATTCAAAGTAAATATTCAAACATCTTATTTTTATTAATATTAATTAATAAAAATAGTTTTAGAGTCATTCTGAAACTCAGACTGTCGAATTTCCACTATTTACTGAAAGTACCCTTTATTTACGGTTTTGCCATCGTTTACTTTATCAGTGTTCTTAAATATTTTTACCTCCTTCTTTTTACTGTATTTACACATGAATATACATAATCATTTATCCTTAATCAAAATTCAGAAATTCATCCATCGACCGTACTGCTATTTTTACGGCAGTAATATCGGTACCGACGATTTTCGAAAAAATTTCTTGTTTTCACTCTAACTGAGTTTTTAAAATTATCATCAGTCATTTTGATAATTTTAATCCACATACTGAGAACTTTATTCACAAAAACTTGATATGCATTTTTAGGGTATTACATTATCTCGATCCTACCATCCCAAGAGATGTGCTCCTCAGGCTCTTGCAGTAAATTCTTGGGATTATCATTCTCCCACAGAGCCTTGTAGCTTCAGTGTCCCCTAGTTGGAATAGAACCAAGTTTGAAATTCATAAAGAAAAGTTAAGAGGAAATCTAGAGAGATAAGCTTTAGAGAGAGAAGCAAAATAAAGAAAATGAGAGAAGATAAAAAGAATGGAAGAGTAAACCTCTATTTATACCTCTTTCTTTTTTAGAATCTCCATAATTACCATAATATCCTTTTACAGCTCGAAAAAGCCCGAAATTGCTATATCATATCCATTTCAACTCATAATGTAGTGTCCTTAGTGCCATCAAAACAGTATTATTTTTTCTTCATTTTTTGAGCTATCATTTACCCAAATAAGACAAGGGACACTCCTATAGTTAAAAAAAAAAAAATCAGAAATAGAAAAATATAAAAAAATTAGAAAAAGCTAAAAATTATCAAAATAGATGGACACATCAACAGACACTCTAGAGTGTAAGCAGAATGCACAAATTCCATTTCAAGCTAATAAAAACTCATTCGGTCCACTACCATCACCTTTACCATTCAAACTTAGGTAAAAGTGATGGGGAGTAGCTATGAATACGTGATTTTACACCCAAGTAGATTTGAGTCATGCCAGATTGATTTGCAATCGACAGGAGATAAAAGTCAACTCTAAATACAAACAAACCAGACCGTGCCAAGCTGATCTACGTCAACAAGAGGTCAAATCAGACTGGATAGACATCAAGACGAACCTTGTGGCACCTAGGCTAGGCCTAGTTGGCGGTGCTGCCAGTGGCCTAAACAGCCTTTGGTAGCTTTACCACCTAGAACTGTAGCTAGAAAAAAGCTCCTCTACCACCAAACTTCAGTCTGAAATCCCATATCAGATTTCAATTTGATTTTCCCTCAGACATTTTCCTATAAATACAAGGCTCAATTTCACTTCAAAGGATACCAACACTGACTCTCATTGAGTACTAGAACAAGTAAGTTGAATTTTCTTTAGTTGTCTCTCCTTTCTCCCTTTGTTCAACATT
Source organism: Aleurites moluccanus (assembly GCA_948193065.1). Classification (NCBI taxonomy): domain Eukaryota; kingdom Viridiplantae; phylum Streptophyta; class Magnoliopsida; order Malpighiales; family Euphorbiaceae; genus Aleurites; species Aleurites moluccanus. Next base: position 10,054 of record CANXYC010206985.1, on the reverse strand, counting down.
CTTTATTAAAAGCGGTTAAATCCTCCTTGATTTCAAATTGATTTCTTTAACTCTCCTTGAATTGGAGGAACAAAAGATCTAGAACAATCTCTCTTTGAGTCAATATAGAAGCAATAGCTGGAGTACGTTGTAGTGCTGCTTTGAGAGGGATACCTTCTTCGAAAGGGTTGGGTCCTGCCTTGTGGGGGATGACTTTTTAGAGCTCACTAAGATCAAAGTTCCACTTTGAATTTGGTAAGAGACGCGGGGGATGACTTCTTAAAGTTCGCCCGGGTCAGAGTTTCACTTTGATTAAGTAAGATCAGCACTATGACGTGCTTCAGCTATTGCTTCTATATTGACTCAAACAGAGATTGCTCTAGGTCTCTTATTCTTCCAACTCAAGGAGAGTTGAAGAACTCAGTTTGAAATCAAGGAGGATTTAACCACTTTTAATAAAGAATGTTGAACAGAAGGAGAAAGGAGAGCCAACAAAAGAAAATTTGAATTAGTTGTTCTGGTACTCAATCAGAGTCTATGTTTGTGTCCTTTGAAGTGAAATTGAGCCTTATATTTATAGGAAAACGTTTAAGAGAAAATCATATTGAAATCTAATGTGGGATTTCATATTGAAGTTTGGCAGCAGAAGAGCTGATTTATGGTAGCAGTTTTGCCACCCAAGGCTGGTTGGAACACTGGCAACGCCGCTAGCTAGGCTTGGCCCTGCCGCTAAGCCCTAGCCCATATGCCACATGATTTGTCTTGATACCTATCCAGTCTAGTTCACAGTGGTTTGACATCAGGTTGATGTCGATCAACTTGGCATGGTCCAATTTGTTTGTATTCGAAGTCAACTTTGATCTCTGGTCGATTGAAAATCAGTTTGGCATGACTCGATTATCCTTGGGTGCAAAATCACATATTCACAATAATGTATTTTATATTTTTTAAATTTATAGAAAGATTTGATGAAAATTTCAAATAAAAATGAAAGTTCAAGATTCATTTTTAATTGAAGTAAGGAATGAAGGGAGATTGAAAAATCAATTGAAACATAAAGCAAAAAAATACATAAATAAATAAATGAAAAAAGAAAGAAAGGTTAAATCATTAAATGCCAAATGATTCTCCACGTGTCCACTCTTTATGTTTAAATAATGGCCTAGTCAAATGCTAGCCAAACTTCACAATTTGCATGGATTTGTTTTACAAATTGAAGTGCATGGTCGTGCAAAACTGTGTACGATTGTGCAAATTAAATCGTTGCTGTCCAAATTTTTTTTGAAGCTAAAAATTATGCATGGTCATATTGCATCGCCACACAATATCTAGAGACCCCATTTTGTGCCTTTTTAAAAATTTTAATGGCTAGATTCTCCTAATTTGATCCTACTTCAATACAATTAATTATTGGTGATCTTTCTAACTATTTGAAAACTTCCAAACTTTCTAAACTCATATTTAAATCTCTATATGTAAAGAACATTATATCAATTTAAGGGAGGAGAAGATTATTCAAGTTATTTTTATACAAGTTTAATATTTTAGTTTTAGCTTAGTTTTTAATTTTATTTGAAGGTTGGTAAGGAAAAATTTGAAAATTGACAATCTTGAACTCCACCAAACTAATTTTTCAAACTAGTTTTTTCTTAAACTTATTATTTTAATTTCAATAAAGTTCAATTTAATATTTAATTTTAGTTTGTTTATTATTTTAATTATTCTCTTCTTCTTCATGAATGACTAAACTCATTTTATAGAATTTAGATTCAATCCTTTAATTTTTCCTATGATTATTTATATTTGATTAATTGATTAACTAGATTGAAATTAATTTATTATTTTAGGATTTAAAACTTGTAATTATCTTGCCATTAATTGCATGAATTAAATGTATTGTGTGAAGTAGCGAGAGTAAAAATACAATATTAGTTCAATAAAATAATAAATCTAAGTTATGTGTTGTTTAGAGATAAGAGCACTTTTTTGTGATCATTAAAAAGGTATTCCAAAAATCTTAATATGTTTATGGTAATTATTTAAGATTACGAGAGTAGACTTAAGGTTAACATAAATATTTATGATGTATCTTGAGAGATGACTTTATATAATTTTGGGAAATCTGATTATTAATTCTAATAAATCAATTCCATTGAGAAAAATATACAGAAGTTATAAGTAGTCAATTGATGAAGTCTAAATCCTAGACCTTTTATATTTATTTAATTTAATTATATTAATTTAGTTTGTTTTAAATCTAAATTTCTTTAATCAGTTTTCTAAATAATAAAATAAATTAATAATCGGTACTTGTTAACTCCTTTCTCGTGGGAATGATACTTTACTTTGTACTATTACTTGCTTCACGATCTATATACTTGCAAGTTTTAACACAAAAATATTTGGTTTGAGTTGTATTGAGTTTGATCGAAAATCTAATTTTTACCTTTCTTTGTGGCTTTCTACGCGGTGGCAATCGAAGAGCCTTATCGGATTAGAGTTTCACTTTTTGTTCGGGAAAGTGGAGTTAGGTTTAAATATCCAAATTACTAAATTAATTCAAGGATAATTAATTAAGGGTTCAAAAGGCCATACTTGATCTTCTATTCCTCTAATTCATTGAGAATTAGAAAAATCAATTTGAATTCAAAAAGAATTAAATCACTTTTTATATGAAAATTTGATTGGAGGGAGAAGGGAGAGCATGTAAAGGAAAATTCAACTTTGCAAATCAAGTTGTAAGGAGAAATGGTGGAAAATGAGGGTATTTGTAGGGGAGAAAAGGATAAAGAAACAATGGATTCGCCAAAAAGCACCGGTGGCTCCGCCAGGGAATGTTGGCAGCACTGCTGCCAGGCATTGGTAGATCCACTATGCCTGGTTGGTGAATTTTCCATGCCTGGATGGCGAAATGTGGTGGCCTAGCGTAAGATCGAATGCTCTAGGTCTTTTCTGCATCTTCCGAGTCTCTTTCGATCCGATATAAGACTAACTATGTCCAATGGTGCTTTAGAGGTTCAGGAATGCCTGGTTGCTCCGTAAATGACCCGATGCTTACTTCTGAATTTACAAAAGTCTAGTTTTGTATAATGAGGTGAAAAATTATTTGTTCACAGTATGGAGAACTCGGGCAAATCATTGTTAGCATCGTTACTACTTCGCTTGATGTTTCCTCAAAAGTTTCTTGTTTGAACTGAACTTTTTCTTCTAAAGCCTCTTATTCCTTGGCCTTTTCCTCTTTTTGTTTCTTTATTCACTCCTTCTTGGCCTTAGTTAAAGCCTTGCACCTATGCTCGATCTTGGGAGTGTACTCCTCTAATTTTGCATTCGAATTACTTTGCATAAAGCCTAGAAGTCTAAGTAAGATAAAAGTAAAAAAATTAATTGCAATTATATACATGTCTAAATTAATATAATAAGTCAATTTTATAGATATCGATAATGTCGCTTTCCCCGACAATGGCGCTAAAAACTTTTAAGACAAATCTATAAGTATATAGATCATGGGCAAGTAATAGTATGTGAATTAAGTGTTGATCCCACAGGAAATGTGTTGACAAGTACTAAACTATCAATTTCTTCTATTATTTACAATATCGCATTAATTTTTTAGTCTTAGACTAAGAAAATAATGTAAATAAATTTAATTTAAATTCCCTATGTATTAAAGGCATAGGATTTATATTTCATTAATTGATTACCTATAATTGCTTTATGTTTTTCTCAATTGGTTTAATTTTTCAGAATTAATGATTAGGTTTCACTAAGTTATATGATATTATCCCTCAAGATACAACATAATTATTAATGCTAACTTTAAGTCTACTCTTGTGATCCAAAACAATTAAAATAAATTTATTAAATTTTTTAGAATTCCTTTTTAGCAATCACAAAAGAGTTTATCTCTAAGTAACAAATACCTTAGGCCTATCATCCTATTGAACAATTGTTATACTCCTATTATCACGACCTCACACAATAACTTTAGTTCATGTAATTAGTAGCCAATTAATTATAAGCTTTAGGATCTAAGATAATATATTAATTCCAATAAATTAACCAATTAATCCAAACATAAATAATCGTAGGTAAAGCCAAAAGGCTACATTTAAATCCTAGAGAATTTGTTTAGTTACTCACGGAAAAAAAGAGAATAATTGAATCAATAAATAAATTAAAAGTAATCATTGAACTCAATTAAATTGAGTAAAAGAGTTTGAGAATAAAACTAATGATAGAATAGGAGATATGCGAACTCCAGATCATTAGAGAATAATTGAAACAATAAATAAATTAAAAGTAATCATTGAACTCAATTAAATTGAGTAAAAGAGTTTGAGAATAAAACTAATGATAGAATTGGAGATATGCGAACTCCAGATCATTACTCTTGGGCTCTATTCCCCAAAGACTTCAAGGAACATAAAGGAAACAAGGAACTAAAACTAGGGAATTTTGAACAATAAGAACTTGGATACTTTATAATGAAACAATTCCTCCTTTATATAGAGGTTAAGTTTAGAGTTTATGAAGGTTTGAAAGTCCTCTCAAAGCTTGGAAGCTCGCTGGAAATTAATTACGTCGAAGTAGGAACAGTTTAGGAGAATCCTAGCTTTAATTATCACAAAAATAGCGTAATCTCGTCACTTCTAGGTGTGGTATGTTCGTGTGGCATGGCCTTTGCATGACCGTGTAATTTGTCTTTAATTCTGGTCTGATTTTACAAAAATAGGCATTTTTGTACGGCCGTGTATCATAGTCCTGCAATCTGTGTAACCTTTGGGTTGCTCCATATTGGTTGGATGGCTTCAAAATGCTTTGTATGACCACGTACTTTCAATGGCTTTGAAAAGCTCCAAACTTGATTTTTGGCCTCTTTTAATGTTGAATTCACTCCTAATTGATCCCAATATTCCTATTCATATGAATTTGACACAAAAACTTCCAAATGTCCTTATGAATCATAAAAAATAATCCAACAAAAAGGTTAAATAAAATAAAAAAAAAATATAAAGACAAAGAACACAAAAATTGAATTAAATATATAAATTTCTTTCAATAATTATGTTTTATTTTATATTTATCAGACAGAACACTAAAACGCAATTCAGGCTTCTTAAAGATTTTAGTAGTCGGGTTTTGTCAAGGATTTTATCTGGGAATTTGTTTGCAAAAGCTAAGGATCTCTCTATGGGTGTAATTATTCCATTGCTTATTTAATGGTTAAGAAATCTAACACGAGTTTGGAAAAGAGATGTTTTTGTTTTTGAAACAACCAAACCATTTTGTTTTGTAATAGAAAAAGGTCTTTAGATATTTGAAATATTATTCAATTGAATTTAAAAATACTAAAATATCAATTATGTAAACAATGCAAAATTTAGAATAGAGACTGAAAATGTCATTCATTATCCTTTGAAATTTTGAGGGTGCATTTTTTTTAAACCGAAAGGCATAATGTCCCACTCATATTGACTAAAAGGAACTATAAATATAGTTTTGTACCTATCCTTGGGAAGAATTTGTATTTTCCAAATTCTAATTTCATATCAAATTTTAAAAATACAAAGGAATTATATCATTTTTGTAATAAATCATTTTTGTTAGGAATAGGGTACATAATCCATTTTAAGGCTTTGTTCAAAGGGTTGAAATTAATCATTGGTTTGGGTGTTCCACTTCTTAGAATTTTTATTTACATAGAAAGCAACACAAAATCATGGAAATCTAAATTTGGAAATCATACACTTGAATTTTAAATCTTGAATTTCTAACTTATAATGTTGTTCTAAATCATCATTTATTTGGATAGGTTTGAATTTTGTAGGAATTTTATTTTAGTCAAAACCTGCCTCATAAGGTATACATAATTCTTTTGTATTTTCAAAATTTAACATAAAATAAGGATTATGGCAGATCAAATTCATCTCAAGGATAGGTGCAAAACTTTATTTATAGTTTCTTTTGCTCAATATGAGTGGAACGTTATGTCTTTTGGTTTAAAAAATGCACCTTTAGAATTTCAAAGGATAATGAATGAATTTTCAATCCCTATTCCAAATTTTTGCATTATTTATATAGATGATATCTTAATATTTTCAAAATCAATTGAACAACATTTCAAACATCTAAAAACCTTTTTCTATGTTACAATATAGATAGTTTGGTTATTTCAAGAATAAAGATATCTCTTTTCCAAACTCGTAATAGGTTTATTGGTAATTACATAACCTAAGGAATAATTATACCCAATGAGAGATCCTTAGCTTTTGCAAAAAAATTTACAAATAAAATTCTTGACAAAATCCAATTATAAAAGTTTTAGGAAGCATGAATTACATTTTAGACTTTTGTCCAAACATTAATTGTCTAGCAAAACCTTACTGGGAGGGATCCTAAAACAAGTCCATTATTGGGAGGAGAAAATAGTTGAATTTATATCTGCACATTGGAATAATTATCAAAAGAATTATTCCAAATAAAAAAAAAAATTCTTTCAATTATCATGTGCATTACAATGTTCCAAAGTGATTTATTAAATTAAAATTTTCTTCTTCGCATTGATTGTGAATATACAAATGAAGTTAAAAAAAAAAAGATATTCAAAACAGTGCATCCAAATAAAATTTTGCTAGATGACAAGTTATCATTTCAATATTCAATTTTGAAATTGAATTTATTAAAGGAAATATAAATTCAATTCCTAATTTTCTAACTAGAAAATTACTCCAAAACAGGTCATAATGCCTCGCAAACCCAAGGATAAAGGTAAAACACATCTATAAAACCAGGAAAAAAATCCTAATACAAAACCCAAAAGTTGAAGATACAAACCTTCTCTAAAACCTTCAACTTCTACAAAGCCAACCACTTCAGCTTAGCCTATCAAATCTTAGATAGATATGGTCCCAAAAGAAGAAGAAGCAGAGACTTAGTCCCCACAAAAAAAAACTTTTCAAATCCAATAATAGGTAGAATCTATATCCCAATCACCTGAATTCATTCAGTTTTTACAAAATTTCTCTTAGGTCACTCAAGCCCAGGCATCATCGTCTCCAGAGGGTAAATCCACTAAACTTGTTTCTTTAATCCTCGAGATAAGATATTCCTATAAAAAAAAACCCTATCTCAAAAGAATTTACATATTGTTTGTTCAAAAATTATTTTGTCCCAGTCCAAATTTACAAAATCAAAATATTTTCTAAAAAGACATTTTCACAACATATTGACTATTGAAAGATGATTTCTTTCATAAGACCCTTCTACAGTAATAAAATTTTTTTTCCTCAAGGCTAGAATATCAAACCATGAGATTTAACAAAACTCCAACCTTATTACATGATTGTTTTATAAATTAGGGCTTGAAAAATTCAAACACTTCAAATTAGATAAAACCCACATCAACTCAGCATACTCCACTTGCACCATCCACAAAATTATCAATCCTTCAGATTGAGAAGAGACCTTTCATCAATAAAACCTTTCCCAAATGATTTCAAACAAAATTAAACAATTGCAAGACTTATTCCTATTAGGATTACTAGCAAGTATGGTTTAATATCATACTTATACAAAACCCAAAGGTAGCCATTCTTGGCTAATTTATTTTGATACAAATATAAATACTACAAAGCTTCCCTCCTTGTTTATACATGAAAATTTTATCATGCATTACCAAAAATATTGTCTCTAGAAGTTCAAGAATGTTTCACCATGTTTCAAACCAACTACAAACCATCAGAAATAGACAAGAGGTTCTCATCTCTTCTCCTTTTTTGCTTAAAATTCATCTTGTCTTGGGGATGTATTTGGTTCTTTGAATATCAACAATAAGACTCATGCTCATGTTACTAGAAAATTCAAAATAAAATGGTGGGATTCATTCCAGAGCAAGATTTCCAAAGCCACGATACATAATTGGCTCGCCATAAATGGTTGTTTGGCAGTACCTCCTTCAATTCCTACTTTTTTTTCTCAGAAGTCTTATGCACACACTCTTCTAGTAGTTGCAAAGACTCTTAAGGGCTATTTTCAATAATGAAATAAATAATGGAAAGCAGTAGATCTTCCGAAGTGACATCCTCATCCAACACTGAGTCATACTCTAAAGAACCAATCATCGATCTCAATGATGATAATGAGGATGATTGTTTTGGAATTTTTCCACCTCTGTAAAAATTTAAAAAGTAAAAGTAAAAAATTTTATATTGATACCTCAGTATTTCATGTAAAGATACAAGAGACCTATGTGAAGGCATTGCAAATCTACAAATTATTACTTTGCAAAGCTACAAATTATTTTTGACACTACAGGCTCCAATGTGAAGACACAAAAAGCCCTTGTGAGTGTTCTACAAAGTTATAAATCTAGCTAACAGGTTGCTTTCAAATTTACCAATTTATCACTCCAAAACTTTATAAATAGGTAGACTCTCCTTCAGAAGAGGCAAAATACTGAAGATCTTATATATAGGAAAACTCTATGAGTAATGTCCTTGTAAAAGATTTTTAACTTCTTAGCTCAAAACATTTCTCTTTTTCTTTTATACAAATCCCCTATATCCAAACAAATCCTTGTAACTTAAAATTACATTTTGTAAATTCATTACAAATTTCAATGTAAGGTATATTTTCTTTATATCTTATTGTTTACAGATTTCATTTACATACTATGAGTAATCAATGTATGATATGTATTTGCCATTAGAGAAATTCTACACATCATAAATCTATGAAACTCTTATTTCATCTTTGTGTTCATTTCACATTTCTTTCATACACATCCTTTGATCTTCGGGCTTCATTGCTATCAAAGATAAGGGGTAGTGTTTTTATAAATTAAGAATTTTAATTAATTTAAAACCTTATTGGAAAATAACATTTTCTTAGGTCATAGTTGAAAGCAGTGAAGATAGTAAGACATAGGAGAGGCTGTAAAACCATTGGCTTACTCTCAATTATTAAGACAATTTTATTTTGATGCAAATTTTTATTTTTTTATGGATTCTTTTCTTTGTCTAACCACTTCTCTTTTAAACTGTCATGACGCAACCTGGGAGCTGCGACGGTCCTAGGGTACAGGTGTTGCCTAAGCTACCAGTACCACGAAGAACCTAAATAATTGTACTATATGGCATACAATTCATGTAATCAACTCAAATAGCTTAAAAATGCTGCAGAAATTTCGACAGCATCTCCTCTATAATATGACTATGCCTAGCTGTATAAATGCAATAAACATTTCTAATATACTTCAACATCTATACTCAAATCAATGATCCCTCTGGATCTCCAATATCAACTCAATATATATATCTGTATATCAAATCATTTCCATTCATAGCATAACATATATATATATCCATAGTATAACTTATATGCAAATCTATAAAGATGCAAACACATATATATACATGCCACTCCTTAGTTTACAGTACCATGGAACCTCTATACTGTACAAATATTTACATATACTTTTGGGATTGGAATTTTACATGTCACAAGTATCAAAATTTCACAGCGAGGATAGAAGGTGCCAATGGAATACGAGCCTCACTGTAGACCTGAAAATATAAACCACTAAAGGGGGTGAGTATAAATATACTCAGTGAATCCATATGTATAAAAATAAAGTAGATATTCATAATACCATAGTTGCCCATATATGGCCTGTAGAATCAATATAAGATAACAAGTGAAGAATCTAACAAATGTCCATATCAATATTCATATAAATATCCATATCAATATTCATGTAAGTATCCAGTGTACGAGTCAACGCACATATGATATAACAGGATTGGGTCAAATGAAAAGTGCATTAGCACTATTTGTAATTTAATACTCCAGCACCATCATAAAGTGCACAAACCACTTTACATAAGGGGGATTAACCCTCTGAGGTACTGGTGTCACTACAGGCTGTACCACTAGCTGTACTGGAGGTGGTGGTGGCTGTACCACTGCAGGCTGTACTGCAAAACGAGTTTCGATGGTCTGTAATATTTCCTGTCTCATTTCCTGCATCTCCTATCTCCAGGGTGCCTTACCCATCGAATCAGACTCAGTTCATCTC
>CANXYC010206923.1:0-25559 GCA_948193065.1 Aleurites moluccanus | reverse complement strand
CCTAGAACTAATTCAAATAACATGCATAAATACCAATTTCATGCATAAATATATATAAACATAACAATATAAAGAAATTAAAAATCTCCCCCCAAAGATCTCTATATGGATTTGGTTCAGGCTAAGCTGAGGTGTTACAGTATCGAAAATGAGAGTTGCCAAGATGAAAATTTTAAGATGGATATGTGATCATACTATAACAGATAAGATATGTAATGAAAGCATTAGAGATAAAGTGTTAATCACATCAATTGTGAACAAGATGAAAAAATGGAGATTTAGTTGATTTGGACGTGTAGCAGAGATATAGAGAGACTCCAGTTAAGAGGTTGTGCACATCATGATAGAAAAGAGGAATACAATATGATTTAAAATCATTATAATTATCAAAAGATTTCATCTAAAATCGTTTAAAGTGGAAATAAAGAATCCATATAGCCGACTCTGATTAGTTTTGGGATTAATGCTAAGTTGAATTGAGTAAGTTTGATATTGCTATGGTTACACAAAAAGTAGTCATGAACCATTGCTTAATCATAACTCTTTTACATGACTATTTTTAGCTTTTCTAAGCATTTCAGACTACAATTAAAGTTCAATTTTACTTGTTTGTGATATGTTTTTACTTCATGTGAAAGACAATTTTTATATTTTCTGTGATCGAGGATGGAATTTAGTTATTTGGAGACAATATATGCTTTTAACAGAAAAGTTTGCTGCCTTGAATCTGTATCAGATAGGCAGTCTATTATTTTTTTTTTATGTTACTATACTTTGCCATGTCTCCATGAATTTTATTATTATAATTTTAGCTCCTTGTTTAACTATAAGATTACCTTGTCAGGAAGGAGTGCCACTGCATGCTCTTTCTTACACCAGATAATGACTTTGCTGGCAAGGATCAGGTGATTCTAAATTCCTTATTTTTGGTTCACTAAATCCAATAACCAAATGTAAATCAAGCATCACATTATGCTTACGATCTAGAAGGGGCTTATTGTATTGTTGATAATCAAGCTTTGCATTATACTTTGGATTCTTATTTGTGAGGCTTGGTAAATAAAACAAAAAATTGGCAAATGCAACATGTGAGATTTGCACATCTACAACAAACACAGTTTTACATGTACCACTAAAATAACAGGAACAAGTGATATTAATGATAATTAAATGCATAAAAAAATGGTGACTATATTGGTTCTTGTCATAGTTCCGTACATTTATGAGGCATTTTTTTTAAGTGTATTATGATTGGTGTTCTTTATCTAATGTGAATGTCGATTTGTTGCTGTGCAGAAAATCTCCTTGGAAGAAATCAAGGAAACAACAGCAAATATGTGACGTGTGATGTATTATATTTATTAATTTGATGAGCTATCGCCTTGTTTTTGCCCAAAAAATAGCACATTCTTGTGCCTGTATATTATGTGCTATATACTAATCAGAAAACAAATCTGATTCTCACTATTACATTTCCACTGCAATTTTTTCCTTTTTTCTTTTTCTTTGTCCTTGTTTGCGTCAATCATACTCTTGCTTCTATACTCTAATTAATTATAATACTGAATAGCTTGAGGAGAATATGGAACTTGGTTCTTGCTTGTCTTTGTAGGCAATTTGATATTCTATTTATTGGAATCTATCTGGCATTGAAATTGAACGATTTTCTTGAAAAAGCACTATTTTTGAGTTTTTTTTTTTTAATCAAAACCTATTTTAAAATCAAATTTTAATAGATAATTTTACTTAAATTTTGCTTTTTTTGCAATTATGCTTCTTCTTTTTTCAATTATTCCTCGATTTAGACTAGAATTAAAATAAAAATAAAAATTTGAAAGGCAAAAAAAAATTAATATTTGAATTTTGACGGGAATCAAGTGGATTTTTTATTTTGTAAATTTAATAAACTATTAATAATTAAATTAATGATTCAATTAATTGAATTTGTAAAATTAAAATTTTTTTAACTTCAATTGAAATTTAAAAATTAAATTGATTGCTAAATCAATTTGCTTAACTTTTCTTAGTATTGTAATTTAGAGTAGTATTAGGAGCAGAAAAAAAAAGTACAAGTACAAAAATATGTAAAATTTAAAGTAAATTTATAAGTTAAATTAATTTTAATAATATCTAATCTATATTTTTAATATAATATTAATGCATTTTCTTTTAGAACAATACAAACAATTAGACAAACCCTTAATCTTTCTAATATCTAATGGGAGATATATATATATTATGCATTCTTTCAAATGGAATAACTATTTATTGTATTAATCCAATTTACTATAAATATTATGAATTAGGATTTTCTCATATTCTGATGAATATCATAGATCATATTAATTTAATATTTACCTTTGAATTTGAAATTAATGATTGAAATTTACTTTTACATTATAATTAGTCATTTCTGAAATTTTTTAAAAAATAATTCAACAAACTTTAGTATAAATACTAAACCAATATGGTAAACTTTCTTTTTCCATTATTTTTTGTTGGGAAAAACCCAAATCTTGATTTCATCTTCTTCTTCTTTTTTTAATTAATTATTATTATTATTATTATTATTTTTAGTTTATTGGATGGGCTTTAAATGAAAAAAAAAAAAAAAAAAAGTTGACAGGATCCAAACAAAACAAAGCAGAGTAAAATGACACTTTTGCTACCTTTTGTCCCGTATAGTTATTTTCTTTCCCATCTTCTCCCTCTTATCATTTGACAAATGTGACCGACTTTTCTTTCTTTAATATTGCATTCCGAATCGTATCATTTAAAGCTCCAATTCTACTTGTCTATGGAACTTTTATAATTTTCTATTTCTATTTGCCATCACATTTTTTTTTTCTCATCACATTTTTTTTTTCTCCTTCTCAAGAATATGTCCAGCCCTAAGGTCACCATTACTCTGGGCCGCTCAGGCCAGGTGCCCTTTTCCTCTCTCTCTCTCTGATTTTTTTTTCATGTGTATTGGGTTTGTTTGGTTACTACGATATTGAGGAAATTGGGGAGGAGAAACATGGAAATTTATTTATTTATTTATTCACTGTTATTTTATAGTTGGTGTTTTGTGTGTATGTTTTTTGTTATTATTATTATTATTTTTTTCATGAATTTGGATTGTTTTAAAATGGTCTGAAGTTTAATTTAGTAAATTTTAATGCGATTTTCTGTTAATTGGTGTGAATTGATTTATGGGTTTTTGGTTTTTATGCAGGTGGTGACGAAGGGAGGCAAAAGGTCTAGAAGAAAAGGATTTGAGAGCAATGGTGATAGCTACTTTTTTTCTGCTAACAAAAGGTGTGTTTCTCTGCTTCTATACAATTTCTTGCATTAAATTTGATATATGTTTATGGTGTTTTGTATTGGAAATTATTGATGTTTTCCTTATATTCCCTTCTTTAGTAGAGTTCTTAAACATTTGAATGTTTATATGGATCATGGAATTATGTATCAAGAAACAAAAAGGGATAGGAAAATGGGAACGGGTTGTATTCTTTTCTTGGATGATGTGAAATTGAGTAAATGAGAGATGACAAACTCGTTTATCTTTGTATCCTTTTTTTTTTTCTCTCTCTTTAGCCAGGCAATTGTGCTTTTATAAAGGTAAGTTCTGGGGCATTATTCCTACGGTATGCTAACTCTTGACATGGCATATCAAAAACCTTAAAATTTGTTCATATTTTTCTGAATCTTGGCAAGCAGAAGAGTGCTTATGTTTACAGTTTACCTGGAGTCCTTATATCTTAAAGTAGTTGCAAAATTTTTTGTTGTTATGCTCTAAGAATTCATTGTTTTTTGTGGCACAATGTGTTGTTGTGAACATTATATAGATTTGGTTGAATGTCATTGTTCAGGAATCGAGGAGATGGTACAAAGCAGAATCTTGTCCTTAATGGTGTTAATGGTAATGGATTATGTTCTTCATATTTTAGAAGCTTTATATATTCTTTTATTTACTAAGACTGGTGCATTGTTGACACAATTTAAGGATCCCAAATTGCTCATAATGATCTCCGATTGAAGCTGATGCGCAAAAGGCTATCTAAGAAAATTCACAAGGTTGTTCAAGAGCAAGGGAAAATGGACCCACGGAAAAAGCTGGTGAAAGCCATTCATCCTCCAATGAGTTCTTTGAGTTCTTCTATGCTGCCACATGGGCTTGAACCCAGTGGAAGTAACCTTTCAAGGCAAATTCTTCATAAAGAAATTGCAGATGATTTGCATCAGGTTGACTCATTGGGGAAATTTTACTCATATCAGCCCATGGAAGGATCAAGATCTAGATCTCCAGATCGAATTTTAAAAAGTTACAGCAGGCTGTCGCCACCAAGAAATTTTGATGGAATACGGAAAATTATGCCTGTGAGGACAGCTGATGTTTCTAGAGGTGGGCATTATTTGAGTGATGAAATTCTTGATTCTTCTAGATTGACAGGCTCTCCATCTGTAATAATGAAAGCTACCTCTCAAGCAGGCAATCTAGTAACACGAGTGTCACCAACAAGTGGCATCATGCAAACAGTATCTCATATGGTATTGCATTTTTATTGGGCTTGTTCGTGTATTTTTCCCATGTATATAGCTTGTGTATTCAGTTAACTTTAAGTCATTAACATGCATATGCTCAATGGGCAATTTTATCTATGTTTATTTATCTTTACAGGGAGATGAACCTCAAACTGTAGCTGGCTTCTTGCATTCTCTAGGTCTGGGGAAATATGTAGTCAATTTTCACGCAGAAGAAGTAAGCTACCCAGTTCATTGATGTTTAAATACGTTTGAAGTGATAAAATTATGAGCTTTTACGTTTCATGTTCTGATAGGGAGCAATACTTAGGCTCTTCAAGTTGAGTAACATTAAAAAGTTGAGCAAGTGTACATTGGGAGCAGCACATTTAAGCTCTCTGAGCAGTCTCTTATAATTGTTTAGGGAGCAGTATTTTAGGCTTTCTGAGCAGTATATTAGAATTGTTTTGAGGGGGCAGACAGAGAGAGTTTTACTTTTAACTATCATGGGTTTCCATTAGTGAAAGTTTCAATGGTGAATGTAGGGGGTTGGTTTGTGTAGTGGTACAATGATGCAAAGTCTCAGTATGGAGCATGAACCCATGACATAAATGTATTTATTTTCAGTCAACATTTCAACTCATTTTGAAGCAGCTGGACTTGTGGCAGCTCTAGTTCAACTAATGTTGACGTAGATGCTTTGATGAAGTTGTAATGCATGTTCCCACTTGTGACCTTCTCTGTACTTTTGTGATTCATTCCTCGACCTTGCTGGTTGTGTTGGATTAAGCAATTTTGTATCTTTGTTTGCAAGTTTTTATATTTGGTCTTCAGCTTTTCTGATTATAATGTCAGCTTGTTTACCTCTTTGGTTTATTTGTTTTGTAGGTAGACATGACTGTATTGAAGCAAATGGGAGATAAAGACCTCAAAGAAATGGGAATACCAATGGTATTTGTTTTAACTTCATTTATAGTATTCCTGTAACTTCTATAAGACTTTTTTTTTTTTTTTTGGCTATACAAACTTGTTACTGCTTACCATTTGGTATCATACATGATATCATCTTTTGGGTAACAAACAAAAAGCTTTTGAATCATTTTCCATATTTTTTTTGCTAGAATAAGATGGGAAAATAAACTCTATTCAGAAGAGGAACAAGAGAAGCATGTAATTGTGATTTTCACGCTTTTTACTTTCCATCATTTGATTTCACGCTTTTTACTTTCCATCATTTGATGTATAATGTTCTTCACAATTGATGTTATTCAGATTAAACCCATCTTTGTAGAATACCAATGGCCTTAATAACATAATATAGGGGCAATATCTATACATGTTGTTCCGATATTATTAGATATCATCTGCAGTCTACAGTAACACACCCATTCTAATATATATGAGTATACTCTCTATTACCAAGTTGGCTTCTTGATTGACAGGGACCAAGAAAGAAGATTCACCTTGCTCTCTTAGCCCACCTGAAACGGCGAACATCATGAATGCAAACATTAAATGGCTGCTCTATGGAGAGAGATTCCAGGTTTACATGGAACCTAGACGAGTGATGGTGTGTGTTTCTTTTGGAGTCAATATGAAACTCTGCGATTGCTGTATTTAGGAAGTACGTATATGATTCTGAAAGTATATATTGATTAGGATTGCTGGTAATTTGAACAGGATGAGAGGATAAACTAAAATGTATATTGTTGTTAGGGATTGAAGATACTTTTGTTGTAGAGCATTCCATTAATGATCATTCATGTGTAAGCATTTAAAATTTGATATCCATGACCATCTGAAAATATTATGGCAAAGGGGAAAAGAAAAAAGACTTGGATCCAATATCCCTAAACTAGAAATTTCAAATCCAAGCCATTGTATTTCTAAATGGGTGAAATCAAACCAACATTGCAATGTTGATTTCTCATCAAAAAATTCCAATGATAATATAATTAAGACAAGTGGTTTCGAATTTCATCTTTCATTACACAACAAATTAAGTCCATACTGTTTATAAAGAAACAAAAACGTACACTTCAATTTGGATTCATATGGGCAAAGAGAAAGATTAAGAGAGAACTAGCTCAAATATGCTTAGTATATCCTTTTCCTTTTCGACAACTTTGCTATAAAGAAGAAATTCAAGAAAGTAAATTATTCTACTTTTCTCTCTTCAATGGGTCCAATATAGAAATTTGGCTCACCTCTTTTCTATATATGTATATACTTTTCAACTTTATCAAAGTGGTTAAGTATAAATAGACAACTAATTAGAGATTATTTTTATCTTGCTATTCTTTTCAAAGCAAAAACAGAGTGGTTTTAAAGATATCATTAATAGAACAAATCACTTCATTATATGTAAGAAAACAAGAGAAATATCATCCAGCCTATTACACTCAAAAAGTTGATGCCATCATTACAAATTAGTATCAATTAGTAAGCTTCAAAAAAAAAATCTCAAGTAATAAACATCATTAACAAACCAATACATACTGATTAAATTAAATTGGTAAGTAACTTTTTTTTTTTTTTAAAGTAAAATCTCGAGTTTAATCATTGTGAATAAAAAAAAAATATTAAATTTTTTTTATCTCTTATAGATTTATTTCGACTCGAGTATAGATTAATCAGATATAATTGATTTGAATATTATGTTGTCATAAAAATATATATATTATTAGCACGCCTAAAAATTTTTTTTTAGTAATACTAAAATGATTTTTAAAATTATAAAATTTTAATTTGAAATTATTAAAAATATAAATTTAATATGATACATGAAAATTTATCTGTAATAATATCTTTTAAAATGATATTAAAAATATTTTAAATGTGTAAAATATTAAGTTCAAATTATTAGAGAAATAAATTAAATATAATAGGCGAAAAATCTACACATAATATTATTTTGCTGTTAAATTCAAAAATAAAATACATAATTTATTTTTAATTAAATTTAAAAATAAATTTAATGCGACACTTAAGAAAATTTATTCATAACTAAATATAAGAAGATTAATGTAATTCAAATGCTTAGCAGTTAAGTATGTAATTATATTATAATTATAATTGGATTGAATTATTTTTTTATTATGATTGCGATTCTAATTTAATTAAAAATAAATAAAATTATATCATAATTATAAGGTATCTTGTTAGTGATGTGTAGTTGGTCCAAAACATGCAAAAAAGTCAGAGCCATTTGCTTATTTTAAAAAGGGAAAGTGACCATGTCTTTGTATAATTATTTATTTTTAACTTTTGTTTTTTGAAATTAAAATTATGCAGCAAGCACGAGGGGTTGTCACTTGTCAGGGTGAGCTTAACGGTGAAGAAAGTGCCACATCAGCAAATTGCAGGAAATTTCTGTTAAGTAACGGAATAAAACTTAATTTTTTTGCGAAGTGATAATGGCAATCAACTTTTGAGAACATCAATAATTGCATGCATATCTTCTTCTGGTTGTATTGACAGACTAAGAAAACATCAAACATTGCTTCTTGATTTGGGATTTTAATATAACCAATGTATTAGCAGTGAATTTAGCTTTGGTTGAATATGGATTATTAATTTATTATTCACCTTTAATAATTGATTAATTAATGAGATCAAATTTAGTGATAATAGAGTGATATTAAAGTTAAAGACAAGCTAATTCACTACTACATTACAAAATTCATAAATACGGACTATTATTCATTATTTAGCAATTACTATTTCATTTCAAATTCATTGAATTTTGATGAGAAAAATAAAATATATAAATGATTTAGTTGGAAATCAATTTGAAATTTATTATAATTTTGATGCAAGCTTTAATTAAAATAATTTACAGTGAGTTTGAACTGAGTTTTATTAAAATATTTTAAATTAAATTTAAATTTATCTATTTATAATCTATTCAGTTCGAATCATTTATTTGTTTAGTATATTATATATATTTTATTTTATATTTTTTTTAATATATCATATCACTTATTTTTTAAAAATATTTTAATAATCAGAGTTAATAATATTTTGATAGTCCACGTAGAAGTTGAGACACATCAAATATGATAAAAAAACACAAACTGCAACTTAACCCATCCAATTTACCAAACCCAGTATCCAAAAGTAAAAAAAAAAAAAAAAAAAAAAAAAACACTTGCTTGATCTTGAGCTTGAGCATCGCCACCACTATCACCATTTACCTCTTCTCCTTTTGGGTTTATTCTTCTCCGAAAGCAAAGGAATCATATCGCATCACTCATCACATTATCACAAAAATTTCATTATCCAGAACCCAAAATAAATAACTAACTAGTTTCATATACTTGGACTTCTTTCACTCTTCACTACTCTAAAAACGCCATCGTTTTAGTCAATCTATTTCTTTCTAAACCAAAACCAATTTCCCGTTTTTCCCTCAAATAACAACTTTAACTTATGTCACAGCCAGCCAGCAATGGATTCTCAATCTCATTATCAACGTCGCTGAAACAAAATCATAAACTCTTGTAGCTATGGAGTTTCAAGAAGCTCTTATGAGGCTAATTATACACAAGCAACCTATAGAGAAAAGACTTGTCGTTGATAATTCTGACTCACACAAAGAAACAGAGAAAACAACAGAGAAGCAGAAATGGAAAGTCGTCTCCTTTCGTAGATCCTCTTCATCAAAACGACAAAACACCAAACAAGAAACCTCGGTGCCACCAAAAGAGTTTCTCTGTCCAATTTCTGGGTTTCTCATGAATGACCCCGTTATTGTCTCCTCTGGCCACACTTTTGATCGTGTTTGTGTTCAAGCTTGTAATACTCTGTCTTTTACTCCTACTTTAATGGATGGTACCGTACCTGATTTCTCTACCGTTATCCCCAATTTAGCTCTCAAATCCGCCATTCTCAATTGGTGCAATACCCACTTGATAAACCCACCAAAATCTCTTGATTTCTTCTCTGCAGAGAAGCTCGTCCGAACAAAAATGGAGGAAAAAGATTTGATTCGTAGAGTTAATGAGATCCCTTCAGCGAATTTCAATCATGCAGTGACTGAACTGTCACATTGCCGCCCAAGCCATTTATCGTCGAGCTCAGAGGAATCGGTGGAGACCGCCGTGTCAACCCTGCCACTCCAATTTACCACTCGACCGAGTTGCTATTCCTATGCTTCTTCTTCCTCAGAAATTGAAACATTAAACTCAAATCCCGACAACGAAGAAGAAGAAGAAGAGATCATTAAGAAATTGAAATGCCCACAAGTTTTTGAGATTGAAGAAGCATTAATTTCACTGAGAAATATCACAAGAATTAAAGAAAATACTAGAATCGAGCTCTGTACACCAAAATTACTCTCAGCCATCCGATCTTTGATCAATTCAAGGTACATTAATATTCAAGTGAACTCGGTTGCATGTTTGGTTAATTTATCTTTAGAGAAAGAAAACAAAGTTAAGATCGTACGGTCAGGGATTGTTCCTTTGTTCATTGATGTGTTAAAGGGAGGATTCCCTGAGGCGCAGGAGCATGCTAGTGGTGTGATATTCAGTTTAGCTCTTGATGATCATAATAAGACTGCAATTGGTGTTTTGGGTGCTTTGCCTCCACTCTTGCACTTGCTCCGATCTGAGAGTGGGTGGACTCGGCATGACTCGGCCTTAGCTTTATATCATCTCTCACTGGTTCAAAGCAATAGAACCAAGCTAGTTAAACTCGGAGCTGTGCCAATTCTTTTGGGTATGGTCAAGTCGGGTCACATGAGGAACCGGGTTTTGCTCATTTTATGTAACTTGGCTTCGTGTGCGGACGGAAGGGCTGCAATATTGGATTCGGGCGGGGTGAATTGTTTAGTGGGTTTGTTGAAGGGGAGTGAGTTGGAATCTGAGTCAACTCGGGATAGCTGTTTGTCCGTGTTACATGCACTGAGTCACGGAGGTTTGAGGTTTAAAGGGTTGGCTAAGGCGGTGGGAGCCGCAGAGGTTTTCTTGCAATTGAAGAAGTCAGGGAGGGAGCAAATGAGAGAAAAGGCTAGGAGAATGTTGGAGAAGATGAAAGAGAAAGTGGAGGAAGATGAGGAGGAAGAGCTGGATTGGGAGGAATTGTTGCTTGACTCAGGATCAAAGACAAGAACTCGGGGTTGACTCGGGGTAAGGACGGGTCAAGTGTAAACTCATCCGGGTTGTGAGTGGAGTTTTTCTCTTTGAGCTTTGGTTAATTATTTGCTTTCTTTTTTGGGGTTTGTTCATGTGGGGGATTTTTTTTTTTTTTTTTTTTAAATGTTTGGCACTTACACTTTTTTTTTTTTTTTTTTTAGAAAATTCTTATTTATGTCAGGTATAATAAGATAAAAATATATGAAGTAAAATAAAAAAAATATCGATTAAGTAATTTTTTTTTTCACTAATTAATTTAGTGTATAAAATATATTCATACATTTAATATTGGTAAGAATTTTTCATATTTTTTTTTCTTAATTCCTATTCCTATCAAAAGTGATGGGCAACAAAAGGTGTGAATAATGCTTTAAAAAAAGGGGTTAAGGAGGAAAAAGAAAACAAATTAGAAAATTGTTGAATAAGATTTTTGCTTTATTTTGTGTTGTTCTTTCAATGAAATTATTGTCTTTACACAAAAAGCTATGTGTTCTTAAAGTTTTGTGCTTTTGCTTTAAATTTTTTTTTTTTGTTTCTATGATGTCATAACCAACAACTTAATTAACCATATTATCCAAGCTTTACCTTAATTTGTTTTCATTTTCATACGAGATTCGAATTCAAGTTTTATTAATATTAAATTTTTATATTTATATTTAAAAATTATATTCATCAATTTTTTTATTATTTTTTAATTACTTTAGATTTAATCTCTTATTTGTTATTTAAATATTTACTTTTTTTTTTCTATCGTCTCGCTTTTTTTATCATTAAAATTGATATTATTATTAAAAAATTATGTTGAAAATATTAATTAAAAATTATTTTCAAATTAAATTAATATATATTACTATTAAAATCTCCAAGCTTTAGTTTAATAATTTTATTGCTAGTAGTAACTTTTAGTCAAAATATTAAAGCAATTCTTTAAACTTTTTAATAAACTTTACAAACAACAAAAATCAAATGGTAAAAATATATTATTGATTGGCCCATAAGAAGTCCTATTTTTTAACCGAAAAAGCTATTAGTTGCAAGTGTAAAACAACTAATTATTTTAAATAAATTACTTTACGAACTCTTTTTAAAAATATATATTTTTTAGGAAATAAAAGTTTTTTATGATAATTTTATTACAAAAAGTTAATTTCAACCTAAATAAAATCTTGTTAATTTCAACCTAAACAAAATCTTAGTAATTAGGATCCCGTTCTATATTATCAAGAATATCATTTTGATTTAGGTTAAGAGAAGGCAATTTTTATCATTTTGATTTAGGTTAAGAGAAGGCAGTTTTTATCATTTTTATTAATTTGAAGATAAAAATTTTCTAGATAATTAACATAAAGTTCCAACCATGGAACGACTAATAAATTCAGAACGATCTAAATTACCACAATAAAAATAAAACCTCATCAAATTATAAAATTTTTTGACTTTCGCCCAAACTCAATTTTTTATATAATCACAAATATTTAATTTTC
Source organism: Aleurites moluccanus (assembly GCA_948193065.1). Lineage (NCBI taxonomy): Eukaryota > Viridiplantae > Streptophyta > Magnoliopsida > Malpighiales > Euphorbiaceae > Aleurites > Aleurites moluccanus. Next base: position 13,429 of record CANXYC010206923.1, on the reverse strand, counting down.
ACTTGATCCGTCAATATAAAAAATTTTAATTCTCGACTCATTTAAATTTTAATTCTCAACTCATTCAAAATTAATTTAACGGCTTCGCCCCTTCACCTAAATAGAAAGATAATAAAATTTGCATTAACATACCGCATTATAATCAATGTTAAAAATTGATTATATTGCTAATGTAAATAATCCAATCCAATTTTACATTAAAAAAAAAAAAAAATTCTCTCATTTTCAAACTTCTTTACTTGTGCATCAATTGGTTTGTTTCTTTTTCTCTCTTCTATGAGATGGTACATTCTTCTTTGACAAAATTTTAGAAGGTTTGGACTTCTTGCTGTGCTGTTCAGAAGATACAGGTTTTGCTTTATCAACTCTACCATCTGAAGTGGGATGATTATCAGAATATTTCCTCTTTAACTTCTTCTTTGGACGAGATTTCTTCTTTGATAATTTTTCAGAAGGCTTCTGCTTCTTGTCCTGCTGTTTAGGAGGCACCAATTTCCCATCCTCATTGTCGGAAGAAGAAAGGGAGTCATCTTCATCAGAACTAAGTACCAGGTCCTCCACAACATCTTCGTCAACCACTTCTTGCTGCTCTGCCTTTCTCTTCTTTGTTTTCTTTTTCTCTTTCTCCTTAGAAGGCTTCGCTCTATAAACCAAAGAGGTAAAATCACTTAGGCTGTAATTAGTTAAGGTACTACAGGGAACAACTAACAATCATCAAATTGGGTATTGCTACGATGAAATTGATTCATAAGCACATATAATGCACATATTGGCCTATAAAGAAGGTCCGATTGCACAAGAATCCATGTGTTGAGAGGGCTGGGATTGTTTTATAAACCCAGTCTTCCCTTTGCTTTTTGCAAAGAGGCTATTTCCTAGTATGTTGGATTTACTAATTGGAAGTAAAACCTGCATAATAACAGGAGTGTGTAGAAATGTGGCAGAAAGAGTCAAGATTATGATGGATGTATATGGACATGCATGTATGGAGATGAAAAGAGAGGGAATGTTACCTGGATTCACCTCCTGGTAACCAGGCGGAACTAAATATGGCTGCACCTTTCTCATTATCAGTATCATCATCTTCATTAATTTCTGACACCTTCTTTCCAAATATAGAGGATTGTTCACCCACAAGTACACTGAAATTACATGCATGTTACATATTGGCCTTCTGAAAGATAGGAATATTACTTTCATGAATGATTGGACATAAATAACAGATAATAAACCTGGATTCCTCCAATGAATCTTTTCGCTGTTGTGCTCTCTGGTGTAGAGTCGCAACATACTGAGACAGAGGACTGGACCCCGACTTTTTCTCATTCTGTAACAAAATATAGGACTTGTCAATCAGCATTTTGAATTATCCAAGGATAACTAAAGGAGCACATCAATATCATTTTTCTGCTCATTAAATCTTTGATCGACTGCGTTCTATATCATGATTAGCCCTTGTCAAGTAAACATCAACTTATCATTATCCAGAAACCTCACAGTCAACATCAATTATATGTTAACCAGCAAACAAAGAAATATATACAATAAAAACTTAAAACAATCCAGAACAACCCCCAACCCTTTATTTTGGAATATGAAAAAGGATTCTGTATCTGCGTTGGTGCCAAAGCTGCAATGGGCTAGTTTTTATCATTCTCCCAATTTGATGGGTCAAAAGTGCTCTGACCACTAGTAGAAATAAGTGGCCACCATTCTTTAAGGATTCAAACAAAACCTTGGCCAGCTAAAGCACGGGTTCCTCTACACAAAAGCCACATAAATGTGTTGATGAAAAACTTAGCATAAAGAAAGTGAAGGAAGCATGGATTTGCAGACCTCAAGAAAAGATATAGCTGCTGGATCATTTGGTACAAAACTTATGGACATGCGTTTTTCATTTGTGAACTTAGAATTAGCCTCAACCTGGGACATAGAAGAGAAAAAAAAAAATTAGTACTGTGCCTGGCAAACTATGCAAATATTTATTCACAAATACTGTCACCTAAAAGGAATGATAGAATATACTGCCACCTCCATGCTCTGAAATACTTTTGAGAAATGTCTCACTTCAGTGGTAATTACCTGAGAAATGAGCTGTCGTGTTTCTTTTCTGAACCGTTCAATTTTGGTAGTTTTGCAAAAATTACGTAACCGCACAGCTGGAACAAAAGACAGTTCCAAGAAAGCAACAGAATAGCTCCATTGAGCTAAATGTTCAGTAAGCTCTTCAATTACAGAAAATACACATGCCTCCTGAAATGCTCTTGTCTTCAGGGTAGGCTTGCTCACCTGAGTTAAAATTTCTCCAAATTCACATAAGCAATGACAATGAAACGTAAAATTAAAGAGAAGGAAAATGACCCAAAAAAAGAAAGTCAAAAAATTTAGTCCTTGTGTAGATATTTACCTAAACTTTCAATTTTGTCAATTATAGCCTGAACTCTGGGATGATAGTAACAATTGCAGTCATCTCCGGTTAGATTAGATCTCATTTAATAAGGATTTGCATGCTATTATTCTCTCTTGGTTATTTCTAATATTCAACATTCTTTTTAATTTGGCCAGTGCATAAGTCAGCCATTTAACTTAAAAATAAATAAAAAACTTATTGCACCTCTCAACTTTTATTGGAACCTGTGGCACCCCTAAACTTTTATTTTGCAGTCAATAAACCCAAGTAATCTCTGTCATCAGTGCACAATATTTATACTACAATTGATAAAATTGAAAATCGGGCTAAAATTCACAAAAACACTACATTTTGGATTTTCTGAGCCGTTTGGACTAAAGAAAATAATAAGAGTTAAAAATACCTTTAGTATAGTACGCAAGTCAACAGCTTTCCCAACACCTCCAGTAGGGGGCTTATTTAACTCTTTCATCTCCAGCATGTCCAAAAGGAGTATAGAAACAGGTATAAAAGTACCAGTTGAAGCAGCAATACGATTCAACATTCTAACACACCTCAATCTGAGGGGAAAATAACGAGCAGTTGGAACTAGACGGGCAACTCCAGAAATTATTTGGGTCAATGGATAAGCAAGAGGCCTCAAATCAGCTTCTGAACTATAAGCACAGACAGCTCCGGTCCAAAGTTCAAGGCAATTTATGAACTTCCATTCATAAACTTTGCGAAATGATTCCTACAGAAACAGAGAAAGGTATTGAGCAGAAAAAGGAAATTGAAAATTTTGGACTAAAGTGACAAACAACCTAGCAATTGTTCAAACCAAGAAATAAAAGAGAATATTGCATATTTGGAGCCTCAAGGCAATTTATGAACTTCCACTTCTAAATTTTGTAAATGATTCCTACACAAACAAAGAAATGTATGGAGCAGATAAAAGGAAAGAGATATATAATTTATCAATTGCTAAAGATTAAAAGATAACATTGCAAGTTTGGAGCCTCAAGAGAATTGCATAGATCTGCCAATTTGATGGTGCCAATATTAAAAATAGAGTAACAATTCAAACACAAGTTCACATATAAAATATTTATGAGTGAAAATCTTCAGTTTGAAAAGAAATAGAATAAGAGAAACCTAGTCTAGTGCAAGTCACATTAATTAGATTTTTTTAATTCAAATCCATTTATGTAAATGGCATAGTTAGAGAGAAGTACAGAACTCTGTTGTTAAAAAAATAAAATAAATAATACCTTAGTTTTCATCGTAATTGCATCCCGCAAAATCATAGCCAATTGCCTGATGAAAATGAAGGCGAGTTGATATGCAGTTGGAAGATCCACACCAAGAAGTTCAATGACACAATTCCCAAGAAATTGGATGTGCTGTAACTTCGAGGCATTTATGAACTGACAGTTCAAAACATAGGCTTTGTATATCCCTTTGAAGCATTCATTTAAACAATCAGAACCAAGTCGAATGCACAAATCTCTCATAAAAAGAAAACAAACAACAGGGAGGGCACCCCCTCCTGTACCCCAAAAGTGAAGGATGACCTGAAATAAATAAAAAAAGCATATCATTTCTTACTTGCCAAGTTGTACCGTTGGCATTACAGAAATGGGCAATATCTAATACCACAACCAAAATCTCAATTGCACGAACAGAAGTCCTGCCATTAAATATCAAAATCCAAAAGCACGGGGCATGTACACTTAAACTATGAGAGTAAACCCACAATCTTGTAAACACATAAGCAAACCCACATAATATAATGAAATAAGTATATATTGTAGATAGTCAAATCAATTCATTAAGCTGATCTCAAGAGTTGGATTTGGCACCTTAACTGCAGGACCAATCAGTAGTTGACATAAAGTGTACACCTTTAGGAAAAAAAGTCAAGGCCTAATTTATGCATGTAAATTGTTAGAAACTAACTCTGCTATCACTTGACCTTTTACATCAAATTTGTCCCCCAACTTTGTAAATCTCAACTAAAATTAGCAACTCAAATGAATCTATTCATTTTTAAAAACTAAATTGAAGTATTCAACTATGAAAACCTTATTGACCAACAAGTTCAAAACAAAATCCTAACTTGAGTTTTGTAGGATGGACCATCTTTTGAGGGATATATACATCAAGTTTCAAGGGGAGGAAGTGAGAGTTACTTCCAACATATTAAATGCACGTACATAATGACATAAACTTTTCCAATATTTGGGGTAATAATGGTCCTCTCTGGCTCCCTTTGTGTTCACTACTAGAACCAAGGACCATGAGCTCCAACAATAATGGCATTAGATCATAAATTAAAGTGAAATGCAATAATAAAAACTTCAAATAAATCTCAAAGATTAAAATAAACTTTTGTCTGGAACTTTATGTGTACCTTCATGTACTTCCGTAACAGATTTGGAAAAGCAGCAAAAAATATAGAAGAAGATTTGAGTCGTCTTAATGTAAAAGATATCATATCCGTGTCAGTCATTTGGTTCAATACATGTAGGGCATTTCCAAGATATGATTTCACCAGGTGGCTGTAGTTCTTCCATTTTCTTGTACTCATCAAAACATTTATAGTTTCCTTCTTACCACCAGAAGCAGGTAGCCCCATCAATTTGCGAAGAATTCCATCCATTTCACCAAGTACAAATGACATTATCTTATTAAAGACGCTGCTGGACATGATAGTAAACTTCGTTGAAGAGTCATCCCCACCGTCATCACCATAGTGGCATGCAATTCTGAAAGCTTTCATAAGAGAACGGATAGCACCTATTTTTCCATTTTCTCGAAATGATTTACACCAAGAGTCAACCATTGCAGTAGTAATAACATTTTTAGATGGTTTCTCTTCCTTCTCTGCAATGGGAGTTTCATAATCCACTTGCATTTCTGCACCCTCCACATCAGTATCAGCATCTTCCTGCACAAATTGCAAAGTGTAATTTGGTGGTCTAATTTAGGTCACTGACCTGGAAGAATCAGACAATTAAGCATACTTTGCACTTGCCTCAATATCCTCATCATCAAATTGTAAAAGCTCCTCATCATGCTCTTGCAAAAATTGATAGAATTCAGGGTCCTGTACAAAAGAAAACAATATTAACTTCATAACAGTCAGAACATAGCAAACAATGTAAAGCTTTATCAATTCTGAACCAACTTCAAACCTGATGATCATAACTATTAATAATCTCTTGATAGTTGATATATAAATGTGTTGATTATTTATGATTTAAATGCTTTTATTATCCAAATAAAAAGATTTTTTTCCTTATAATGATTATGTATAAATCCAAATTCCAACTTCAAAAATAGCACCTCAACAATTGTAGGTTGCATCAAATCAGCCAACTGATTGAAATCCCTACCTTTTAACTCCCAAACTGGGGATCCAATGCAAAGAATCTTCCATCCTAAAGTCATGTGTTTAACCACTGCATGGATATTACATATACCTCAAGTAGAAAAAATTTCTAGCAAACTAAAAAAAAAATGAATTTGCGTTTTTAATTTAAAGTGTATGAAAAATTATTGCATTTGCAAAGGAAGAAAGATATACTTCAGCCAAATCCAAAAGTATCAATCACACCTTTATAGTAGGTAATGAAATTCATTCTCAAACAATTGTTCAACCAGAGTCACGACTAATCTCCATTTATAGATCCACTCAACCAAGGAAAACAAATGTATCATAAATATCAATCAAGTAATTAAACCAAAAAATAAAACTGAAATCCCTTCATTTTGATTCTTCCAGGATAGTGAACTCAGAATTCAATTATTGAAATTTGGTTCCTAATGCAAACTGTGTAAATATAGGTTTAAAATAATAAAGGAGAGAAAAATTTTTTTAAAAAAAAAGAATTCCTTAACCAAATGTCAGAAAGTGAACATTAAATTAAACCGGACCACCTTTTGTAATTCAATCTCATCATCAAACAAATTATTATCCATTTTCGTAACTCTAATATCTAATTATAAATCTAAGCAACCAATTAAAGTGCATTTTTTTAAACTTCATTCAAGTTTTTTAAATCTAAAAAAATCTGAATCAATACATTATAATTTCTCATCCAAATGCAGAATATAAATTATTCAATTCACCATATTTTATCACCAAATTTTAGGTTTCAACAATCTATATCTACATACAACAAATAAATGCTTGTACACACTTCCAGCCAGCAAGCCAAGGTCTTACATTTTCAATACATCTCCTGACCAGTCATTGGCATAAACTCAAAATCAACAGTAAGCACTCAAATCTATAATCCCTTTTAACAAAACAAAACATTAAAAAAAAAAACCTTTTCTTGAAGTTTCTGCAACTGATCTTTATGCTCTCTAGCTAATTTTTTCCGAGATTTCGAGATGCTTCTGCTTCCTTGTGCTTCTTCTTCTTCTTCACTTGCGTCATTGGGTAAATCCTTAACTGAGATTAACAGCAAATGGGGATCAGAAAAAATCAATACTTTACAGGAAAACACCCAAAGAAAAGGGGAAAAAAAGGAACATAAAACTGTAATTGATTGAGCAAAACCTGCGTATTCCACGTTCATGTTGAAATCAATAGAGAACAATGGCTCTTCTTTCTTCGGGATAAATTGATTAAGAAAATGAGTAGTTCCTGCTCAGAGTATCAAAAACCCTAATATCTCTTTTTAGGGTTTAAGCCATACTTTCGGGTCGGATCACTTTTGTTTATAAAAACATATGGTTCCATCGGTCCATCACTATTTTAAATTTTAAATTTTTTGGTTATTTTATGGCTAAAAATTATTACATTTTTTAAATTTTAAAAATTATTTTATGGATTAGTTCAATAATTTGTAAATTGATTAGGATTTTTTAAAATTTTTTTTTTATATTTTAATTAATAACTAAATTTAATATTATTTTTTTTCTTTTATTTTATAAATTTAAGTAAAACATACGCCTTAAATGCTACTAATTAAGTTTACAGACACTGTTAATAATTTTTTTTTTTAAATTGACACTATAATTTTAGATTTTTCTAATTATCTCATCTAATAAAGTAACTTTTATCAAAATGTAAAAATAATTAATTATTTACTATTCAATTTTAATTCAATAACATTATGAATTATTTTCAATTAGAGTAAAATTTATTTAAAAATAATAATTAATAATTTATTTTTTATAAAATATCCCAAATGACAATAATAAATTTATACATCATTACATTAAAGTGTCGTATGATTTAGCAGTTCATAGCAATTGTTAATTATTAATAATTGATGATAGTTGATAATTAATAGTTATTATATAATAAATATTTGTTGTAAGTTTTTTATAAAATTATTATTAATTATTAACATGCTTAATAATTATTAAAAATAAATATTAAAATTTTATTTTTTTATTTAAATATTATTTCTAAAAATATAATTTAATTAAATAATTGAATATTAATATCGTAACATAAGAAATTAAGAATTGTTTTTTTTAACATTGAGAAGAAAAATTTATTCTGAATTTATTGCTTAGAGAAATATAAATTTATCGTTAGATTATATTTTTTATATGCAATGGTTTAAGAATTTAAATTTTAATAATTTTTTTTTAAATAAATTTCAATGTATAAAAAAATTATATTTATTTTCTATGAATTATTTTAAAAATAAAAATTAGATTTTGGTATTAACTGGAGGCGATAAAGGAAGTGTGGACAACACAATGATTGTATTGGCTTCCAATGTATTAATATTGCTTTTTGACTGATATGGGCTTGTTGAAATCTTTGCATTTGCTGGTCACCGCCAGAAAAAGCTATTAAAATGGACAGTTAGACTATTTGGTATTAAGAAATTCATTTACAATTTCATATTATTTGGTAGGAAAGAAAATATTTTTTCATTCTTATAAAAATTCAATTTTATAAAATTTATCGTAATTAAATTAAATTTTATTATTTATAATTTTATATTTCAAATTAATTTATATCAATATAGATTAAATGTCCGTTTGGCACAGCTTATCAAAAGGAAAAAAATAACTTTTTTGGGTAAGAAGCTGATTTTAGCTCAATTTATAATGTTTGGTAAATATTAAAATTAATAAAAACAATTATCTAGATAACTAAAATTTAATTTTTTAGATAAGTTAGAAATTGAAACTTTTCAGAAAAGCTGAATTTTAGATTAGACGCGTAGCTAATTTTAAAAAATTATTGGACAAAAATACTCTTATAAGTTTATAAACAGTTTTTAAATTGTATTTTATCAAATACAAACATATAGCTAATTACTTTTAAAAATATCACTTTTAGAAAAATAACTTTTCTCTATAAGAAAAACTATTTTCATAAGTTATGCCAAACTGAATCTAAATAATTGCAGAAATTACTGTACTTATTAAATTTAAGTATCATGACCAAATTTCAATTTGCATAAACAAAATCACCCAATTTTGATTTTATTTCTCTAAAGGCATTATTGCTTAATTTTAGTAGAAATGTAGCCAAAATTTTTTTTTATGAAAATAAGTGGAATTCAAGAATAAAGATTTATTCCCTCAAAACAATGAAAAGAATTAGATGGGTTGAATTTTAATGCTGTAGGCTAGGATTGCTGAGTTTGAATTAACTAAGTAGTAGGGTGATGATAGTATCATTAGATTTGAATGAAGGTTTTGTACAAAATCATTCTTCTCAACCTTTGTTAAAAATCTCCTCAAACAATCAAAAGAACTGCTCTAAAAATGATTTTGGCAGTTCCAGGAATGAGAAAATAAGTAACAAAGCAATAGCAGAACATGCTAAAAAAAAAAGGGGGAAAGGCTACAGAAACAAGGAAAAGATCAAATTCAACTGAAGACTCGAACAGATAACATTTCTTGTTTTTCTCCACAACTACAATTGTGGCAGGACGTGACTCTGAATCATTTAGAGTGAAAATAAATATTCGATATAATGGACTCCAATTAATTTTGGAAGTAAAATTGAATTGAATTCAGTTTAGTTGAGTACAGTTTCCTATATGAAATCTGTCCCCTTTTTTTTTTTTTTGCCTTAATCGAAATGCGAATTCTATCTTCATAGTCTTCTTGTTGCTTTCGCAGTAGGTCTCAGCTAGACTAACAACTAATTGCTGGTTCCGTACATACTAATAGCAATTACTTGCTCATTCAAATGCATAAATTACATACAGACTGGAAACAAAGAAGATACAAGTAAACAAATATGTATAAATTAAGCTTCAGATCATGAATGGCGCAGACAAAGATTAATGTATACATTATTCAACTCCAGATCCTCACAATTAACCAAAAGAATTAATACAAAAAAGAAAAAACAATACAAAACCCTCAAAGTCTCCCATTACCAACACCTATTATCCTTTATCTTCACTAAATCACAACATAAAAAGAATAAATTTATAAAGAAGCATCAAATATTTCAGTTGATAGCATCACATCTGTGCCTAATCTCACCTCGCCTTCCAGTCTTGATGCCATAGACACTAAGCTTCTCCATTGATTTTCCAAAATCTTGAAAGAACTTGTTCTGATCTTTGGCATACATCTCCACAAAGGGTCTGGTTCTTGGGTCATTAAACAACCCATGATCCGACTCTAATAAGCCTAACCCTTTAGGCAAATTCTGGAAATACATGTTATCGAACTTGTTTGGAGTCATTATATCATTAAAAACTGATAAAGTTGGATTCTTGGGATAATCTGCACAAGCCTGTTGTAACCCCTGAGCAAATCTTGGATTATAATGGGTATCATTATACACAAAACTTTTAAATTCCTTACAATGAGAGAACCCAATAGTGTGTGCACCGCTCAACGCCACCATTTCTTGAATACTGAAACCTTTAGATGCAAAAATCTTGATAATATCAGACATTGGCATGGTAGGTTCTGGCAGATTCCCATCTACATAAGACGATTTAGAAATCCGATAATCTTTGCGACCCAGAAGAACATTGTAATAGGGACCACCAACCATGGTGACAAGATCACGAGTGGCGATGGCGAGAATGTCGGCACAAGAAACAGTGTTGGGGCAAGAAAGTTCAAGGGCGGTCTTGGCTCGAGTGACAAGATCGAAAGCGTCACCAGGGAGAGAGAGATTAATGTCAGCATCACGCTCGGCGGAGTTGAAAGGAGTGGAGGAGATAAGAATGGAGGCGTCGCAGCCATTGAGGATACAATCGTGGAAGAAGAGACGGAGAGTACCGGCAGCGGTGGTGGGGCTGGCGATTTGTTTGTTTGTAATGGTTTCTTGAATGATTTCAATGAATCTCGGACAAGATTTGGAATAGTAGTTGTAAGAGAGTCTTGATTCGGCGAGGAACAAGAAAGATAAGAAGGAAATGAGAACGAAGAACAATGACGGTGGTCTTGCCATTGTTGGTTGCTACAGAGAGAGAAAGCTGAGAATGGAGCTTTTTATGGGGGAAAGTGGTGGCAAAGAGTGAAAGAGTGGAGGATATGGGGAAGAGAAAGTTTCACTTGGGATTCACTTGGGACAAAAAGAAAGAGATTAGAGTGCACGCGCCATTCTCTTCAAGTGTTCACCACCACCAATCGCGTATTGCTCGCTGGATCACTGGACCCACTTATAAAAAAAAAATCTTATATAAAATCATTTCATTAATTTTTTTTACTTCATTTTATAAATTTTAAATTAAAATTCATATCTATCAATATATATACTTTCTTTTATTATTTTCAATCATCTCATATATATTATTTTAATATTAATATTAAAAATTACAAAAATAGTATTTAAATTTAATATATTACTAATAATAATAATAATAATAATAGTTAATTAATGCTAAAATATTTTTAAAAAAATATTTATCAAAACTCACCTAAATTAGAGATAGAAATTAATTTTTAATTTATTTTATTTAACAATATATTTTTTATTCTTATATTTGAATTTTGAATTTATTAACTTTATTTAAGCTTAATTTTTTTTTTTCTTAAGCAAAAAATATGTTTTTTTAATGCAATAATTTATGTTGTGAAAAATTATATAAATCATACACTGTAAAGGGAAAAAGTGAAAGCATTCCATATTATTGGTCTATCAATGATTACAATGTTGTGAAAGGACAATGATGCCCATGCGAATAGGGAGCAATTGGATGTTTTGGAGCTTGGGAAAGTGGGCCAGGTTTCGTTACATAAGAACCCGCGTTTTGTTATAAAAAAAATATAATAAATAAAAAGAAATATAAAACTACGTGTCAGCTTCATATTAAAATAACAGCTAGAAAGATGCAACGGTGTTTTGGCACACATTTTATTGCTCACATGACGAATCTTATTGGGCTTATAATCTTATCTGACGCGGGAAATTAATGGGCCCCACTTTTTTTTATTATTTTATTTTTCTTATTCTTTTATTAATATAAATTTGTTTGAATTTTTCAAAATATTTTATTTTTTATTTATTTTAGGAATAGATGTTAAAATTTATATTTCATTGATAAAATTAATATTAAAAAATAATTTAAAAATTTAGCTAAAAATTAATAAATTTTTTCATGGGTTAAAAAAACTTAAATTTAAAATTTTATTTAAATTAAGATATGTATTTATTGTCAAATTAAATATATATGGGTTACATCTAAAACAAGTGATACAAGTGAGATAGGGGCAAGCTAATTGCAATTGCTAAGAATTCATAGAGTGATGATTTATTAGTGTGTTTGTGTGTGTATATATATATAGAGAGAGAGAGAAAATAAATTGATAAAATAGAGAACTCATTTTATAGTTTTATATTTTTATTTATAGTTGTTACCATTATAAAGAGCTTAGGATTTGGAAAAATGGAAGAAAATATGATTTGATTAGGTGGGATATGTGCAAGTGCATGTGCCTGTGCCTGTGGTTTCTTGTTGTAGCTAAGGTTAGTCTTTGTCCAATTTAACAGCTCATTTCCGGTTCCAGCTTATTCACAGCACACACAACCAACACAGCTACAAATTTCCTAAACTTTGATGTGGATGCTTTCTAACAATTTCTTTTTTCATTTAAATATTTTTCTCAATTATAAATTTTTAACTTTTGTCAATCTATCACAAATTCTAAGCAATTGACTCTTAGGTTTTCATCAAAACTCACCTTGAATGTCTTGGGAATGCATGTTGTATAGTAATACATCAATAATAATAATAATAATAATAAAACTTATTGATCTTGATAGTAAAACACAAGTATAAATCACAATAACATGATGAAAGCTTGTAATTAATCTACTATCTTAGATGAATTCTTCACTCACCTGTCTTAAACAAGAGTTAGAATTGTTGAATAATTGTTTAAGTACATGAAACTGCAGTTCATTTAAATAACTAGTCATTCACCTAAAATGTTTGGGATGCATAGAAATACTAATTTTGCTCGGCCCCAATAGCTAAAATTTCATAGGCTATAGTTGTTTGGCCAAAGAATAAAGAAAAAGAAAAAGAAAAGCTTATAACCATTATATATAACTTTAGTTGACTAAAACGTCATTGTACATTTCATATCACCCAAGTTTTGGGAGCAATAGCACACATTTATTTTGATCAACTAAGTACAATCTAAATTCAATTTTAGGGTTAAAAGCACCCATTCTCATATTGAACATATCTGCCATTCTTCATAAAGTCAATGAGTAAAGGATTAGAGGCAATATCCTGAAACCCTCTCCACCATTTCATAAAACTACTTTCTCCCAAGAAAATCTCAGGAGATGCTGCATAGTTTTTTATTTGGCCATTACATATGCCTCAAAGTTAACTAGGTAATCTCTTGATAATTGCTTGTCCATGATACTAGACGTAGCATCCTTCAACAATTCACATGAAACGAGAGCTTCCTCCACCTAAGCTGTAATATCCATATTTTTAAAATATTTTTAAAAATTATATTCTATATTATAAATAATAATTTTTTTGTGAATATTTAATTAAAGTTATGAATATAAAAGAATTTTTGAAATTTATTATATTTTAAAGAAATAAATATTTGAAAATAAAA
>CANXYC010206791.1:0-10869 GCA_948193065.1 Aleurites moluccanus | reverse complement strand
ATTATATATTATTATCTTTTTTTTTTATATTTTAATTTATTATATTATATATATATATATATATATATATATATATATATATATATATATATATATATATATATATATATTGAAATATAACAAAAATAAAATATACCTATTCAACTACAATCGAGTTGGGTCATTGGTTGAACATCATCAGTCTGATTGACACTTGCTTATGAATGGACCGACTGATATCTCTTCTTCAGTTTCGATCTGAATTGACATCATCATCAATTCAACGATGAGAATTTAAACACCAATTGACATCTTTTTTTCAATTTCGATCCGGACTCAGTCTAATAAAGGAACATGAACATGGGTCCCATGATCTATCTCGTTTGAGTATGAAATTCTGATACTATATTAAAATCCATATACCTATATATATATGGATTTAGAAATGGACAAGTGTTGGAATCTACTTATACAAAATTAATTAGCTTGTATTAAATTCAATACTCACTCACTTATAAATCATTTATATATTTTATTATTATGTAATGTGGGATGCTTTTCCTAACATCATCTCATAACTCTCACCTTTTTTTGCATACGTGTCCCTCGACTCTTGCCATCTTTATTGTGTCACAACCTCATTATCTTTTGTTATCAACCTCATCTCTCTTCCTTATTATGTTCTATGTCATATCTCTGAATAATGAAGCATATCTCACTTTCAAGTTCGAAAAGTAGTTTTGTGAAATTACTCTTGGCTACAAGACATGAGAGTTTCATGTGGAAAGTAGGCCATTTATTTTCAAGGCAAAAATATGAATTGAGAAATATTCAAGATCATTCTCTTCATATTTGGATAAAGTTTTATTGCTTATAATATTGAAGGGTGACTCTGTTCTGGCAATAGTATAAAGAAATTTGGACGATGCTTACTCATATTTGTGGCCACTATTGAAGAGTCCTACTGGAGTGCTTAAAATTTTCCAATCCAAACTTGACATCTTAAATAATATAAAGAGATGCAATCAACCAATTGAATTAAACCAATTGGTTTGAATGGTCAATATAGTTTGATTATCTGCTCTATCAATGGGATTTCATTTTTTTTTTTTTATTTTGAACTAGTCCAAATGATGGTTGCTCGTATTTGTTGCCATTATTAAAGAGTCTCTCAATGGGATTTCATTAACTATTTCATTTTTTTCATTTTGAACTAGTCCAAAAGATGTTTGCTTGTATTTATTGCCATTATTGAAGAGTCCTATTTGCCGGGATTTCAATAATTAATTCAATTTTGTTGATTTTGAACTAGTCTGGACTATATTTGCTCATATTTATTACTATTGCTGAAGAGTCCAATTTATTAGAATACTCAAATTTCTTTGATCTACACTTGATGCCTCAAACAATATAAAAAGATACAATTGACCAATTGCATCAAATCAATTTGGTTTGAATGATTAATATATTTTGGTTACATTCGCTCTGAGAGAGATTTCATTAATTATTTCAACTTTGTTCATTTTGTACTAATCTAGATTATACTTGTTCATATTAATTTTTTGCCATTATTGAATGTTCCTATATACTAGAATATTCCAATTTCTCCAATCTAGACTTAGCGTATTAAACAATCTAAAGAGATACAATCAACCAATTAAATGAAACCAATTTAGTTTTAATTGTCAATATGGTTTGATTATGTTCACTCTCTGAGGAATTTCAATATTGTTCGTTTTAAACTAATCCAAACAATGCTTGCTCATATTTATTGCCACTATTGAAGAGTTCTATATATTGGAAGACTCAAAATTCTCTAATCTAGACTTGATGTCTTAAAGATAACGAGAGGCAATCAACCAATTGAATCAAACAAATTTTTTTTGAACGATCAATATGGTTTGATGATGTTTGCTTTTAAATAGATTTTGTTAATTATTTTAGTTTTGTTCATTTTGAACTAATCCAACGATAGATGCTCACATACGTCACCACTATTGAAAAGTCCTATATATTGGAATGATGTTCACTCTCACAGTGACATTTCAGTTTTATTCATTTAAACTAATCTGAATGATACTTACTCATATATGTTGCCATTATTGAAAAGTCCAATATACTGAAATGTTCAAATTTCTCCAATCTAGATTTGATCTACATCTTAAGCAATATAAAGAGATGTAATCAACCAATTGGATCAAACCAATTTGGTTTAAATGGTCAATATGATTCAATTATATTTGCTCCCAGAGATTTCATTTATTTTAGATTTGTCCATTTTTAAACTAATTCACATGATATTTGCTCATATCTGTTGCCATTATTGAAGAATCTTATATACTAGAATGCTCAGATTTCTCAAACTTAGACTTGATGTCTCAAATGATAGGATGAACCATCGAGATGTTGTCTAGAAGTCATATTGGTTTTTTTTTGGGAAAATCATGAATGTTTCATTCATGAGACATAGTACATTTTAATTTGTATATGCATAACATAATAATAAGAATCAAGACGCACACAATCGAAAACTTGCTTGAATATAAATTATTTCCAAGATTTTCTTGTCTAACTGACAAAGTAACTTTATTACCTTCCTCAATAATTAAGTTTGTTCCACTCAATGTTCATCATAAATTACAAATCTTTATCTTTCAATGAGCTCCATATATAGGAAGAATCCATAACTCAAATATGGAGAAATAAAACAAAATATAAAAAAGGAATATATCCATACAAAAAAGATACAAATTAAACATATGTATATGTAGAATATTATTAATGTGGGTGTTTGGAAGTTGGATTGTTAAATTATTGTTTTATCAATTGAAATTTTTATATTAACTTAAAAAACCCAATTAAAATAGTGTTTGGAAAGTAAAATCTAATAAAAAAAATGGATTTTGACAATTAAAGCCAAAAACTCCAACAATATTTTCAAGTAACTTTAAAAATTTAATGGATTTTGGATTCTCAAATTGAGAATTCAAACACTCTCAATGTTTCATAATGTTAAAACATTGTAATCATAGCTCTCCATCACAACAATAGTATTGCAATTTTTAATATTAGGAATGAAGATACAAAAGTTTACGAGTTAATAAAAAATATTGAATATAAATCAATTTAATATATTTTATACTTTTTATTGAATGAAAACATGTCTTATCCTAGTTAAGACAACTTTCTAATAGGTTTAACTTCTAAAATAATAAAAACTCTAAATAGAAAATTCATAAAGTATATACTTAAAATAACTAAAATCAGAAAATTGGTTAATAAAAAATTAATCCAAGGAACAACAAGTAAAGTAGAATTTATCCCTTAGCATAGTCACATCCATCATTAAACTAAGAATAAGATTAAAAGACATTGAATCGTTAGCCTTTCTGTTTACCTTGTCAAAGGCCACTTCTTAGAGAGGTGTTAGCTTAGCAGTGCATTAATGAGATTATCCCACATTCAAAGTACATGGAAAAAAGTAGTGGTTTATAAGGTTAAATTAGTTACTATCTAAATAATTTAGATTAATTATTTTAGATAATTTTAGCTTTGGCTATTTAGATTGTGTAGTCCACATGAAAAGCCCTATCCGTATATCAGAGTATGAGACGAAACCATTTAGAAACACAATAATACATTGAGCCAGAAGATATCTATATTAGTTATTTAAATTAATATTGTTTCCCAAATAGTTTAAATTCCATTTTATTTTGGTACCGTTACAAGCTCTATATTAATACGGCAAATATTGTTTAAAAAGGTTACACAAAGATTCATCTTAGGGAGGTAAAGTAACCTAGATCCAAATAGTTTAAATTCTAAATAAAAAAAAAATATTATAAAATACATTGAAAAAATATATAAACCTAGTCTCATGTGATTTGAGTGTTTTATTATTCAGGATCTGAATTTTTTTTTCCTTTTTTCGGTGACAAAATGTAGCACTTGTGTTTTTTTATCATTAGTGCATTTGGGCGGCTAAATTACATCCATTATTTCTAAATTTACCTTTTAATTTATTATTATATCTAAATTTTAATTTGTTGTACAAAAATTATCTGATTTCGATTTGATCACAATAATTTTCCTTTTTAATGTTTTTTGTCAATACAATTGACGGAAAGCTAACATGATCTTCATTTAATATTTTTAATTATTATTTCACCACTCCCAATGCTCCACTTCAACAAACTCTAACTCCATCAAACAACTCCACGCGCCCAACTTTTTTACTTCTGTCTCATCATTCTTCTTCTATCTCAAGATCCCTCCGCCACGCTAGCCCATAGTTGGGGTAGAATGATCCATCATTTGAATCCACGCAGGACTTCCATCTTTATCTTCCACAAGCTTGCACAAATATTCTAAATCATCTTCATTTATCAAGTTATTAGCAAACAATGATAGGGGAAATTACCACTAGTTATCTTAGCATACAGTGGAAATTAGACAAGATAAATGAAACCCACAAAAAAAGAAAAAGAAAAACCCTTGAAGAAGAAAAAGAAGAAGGCATAGAAGGGACTGAAAGAGAAGTTAAAAAAGTTGGGCACATGGAATTGTTTAATGGAGTTAGGGTTTACAAACGTGGAGCATTGGAAGTGGTGAAATAATGTTTAAAAATATTAAATGAAGGTCACATTAGTTTTCCATTAACAGTATTGATGAAAAACGTCAAAAGGAAAACTGTTGTGATCAAATCGAAGTCGAAAGATTTTTGTACAACAAATCCAAATTTAGGGATGTCACGCCCCAACTCTAGTGGTGCAACGGTTCTAGGGCAAGGGTAGGGTTAAGACCACCATAAACCCGTAGAACTCACAAATCATAAATCTCATCAACATCAAATAAATTGTAACATCATATTTTATCATACATCTATCATGTTCATACATATAATCAAAATCAGTTATATCTTTCTATTATCATTTCATATCTTTCTCTTATTCCTTAATGATCAAAGGAGACATCTCACATCACTGAGGAACAAGAGTACCCAAAAAGGTAACAATCATACATAAAAAATATTCTAGTATCCTCGAAAGACTAACTACGGAGATCTAGAGTATACTCCAAAATATATTGTATCATAATACCATTAATAAATATACAAAATATCTCAAAAGAATTATTGCAATGAAGCTTCTTGGATTAAATAAGTCAAGAAACCTGATCCTCTCTATTAGCTCCTTCACGAGCTAAGATATCACCTAAAATCCACAAAAGAGGAGTGAGCCTTCAACTTAGTAAGATATGAACATTATACAAAAAGAACTGGATATCGAATCATGGCCATGAACAAATAATTATACATATAGGCATGAAAGTGGTCATGAGCTTTACTTGAAAGAAATGCGGTTCTCACAATAATTTGGCTATATCAAATCATGTCAAATGCAAATCATGGTTCATATTTAGAACAAAGAATACCCACAAAGAATGGCATTATCAAATCTTATCTGGTAGAACTGATCTCATATCATATCATACGTATTGGTAGCCTTGCTACCTTAACGTGCACACATGCTTGGCCAGGCATGTGCCTAGAGTTCCTGGCCCACTCTAAGTGGAACACCGATAAAAACCCTATCGGCTGGGCTCCCAAAGTGCACAATGGACCAATGAATTTACTCTTATTGGGAAGAGCGTTCTATCCATGGGTCATGGGTTTTATTCTCATAGGAAGTATATTGGTCGCAAGACCATCATCATTCAAATCGGGTTCACAAGCAAGAAACTTATGAACTTGATCCAAAAATATTGATCAAGCCATTCAAATTATATGAGTATATAAATATATATATGCAATAGGATAATCAATATAAGAATACTTTGGTCATTCTAATTCTAAAGAACAATAATCAAATGGGATGTTCATACTTACCTCATACACAAATTTCTCTTAATTTCCTCCTTAGAAATCTACCCACTTAAAATCCCTCAATCAAATTCGAATTTCTTCTCCTAAGAAATTTCCTAAATATACAAAAATTAGGATTTCTCTAAACTAATAATATTCAACATGATTTCCTATTAATTAATTATCTTAGAGTCTCTATTCTTAATTTCCAACAACCATTTCATTTATCTCTTAAAGAAAAACTGCATTTAATTTGCATTAAATTTTCGGAGTTACTGTTTATGGCAGTCTTACCAAGTTGATTTCTCCCATAATAATTACCATTAATAATTCCAGATCACTAACAATAAATTCTGTATACCCAAAATTAATTATCCTAACCCACAGACTTAAATAAATCCAAAGAAAATAGTTTATGAAGAAAATTTACCTTATTTCCTTCAAACTAAAATTCTTGAGATTACTGCTCAAATCTTAATGATTTCTACCTTAATACTGAATAATCCAGAGTTCTATTGCATTAATTTAAGTATTAATGCCTTAGACAAGAAATGAAAATATTATGAAAAAAGACTAAAATTAATTGAAGGTAGAAGAAAGAAAATCGTGAAACGCTACTGGGGTTCACTGGGTTTAAATAAACACTGCCCTAGAAACACGCCAACTAGCTCGCCAGACTGCCTCGGTAAATCACCCTCGCCTAAGCTAGCTCGCCAATCTTGATCCGGCAATGCTACCTCGCACATTCTAGTTCGCATATGCTACCTCGCGTATGCTGCCTCGCCAGACTCTTCTCGCAACTCTTCCTTGCATATGCCACCTCGGCAATGCTTCTTCGCCTCTTCGCCTCTTCGCTTCTTCACCTCTTCGCCTCTTCGCTTCTTTGCACATTCTCCCTTCGCATAACGCTTCTTCGCATAAAGCCACCTCGCCTTATTCTCTTCACCAAATCCTCTTCGCCAACTCTCTTCACCAAAGCTCTTTGCTAAATCTCTCTTCGCCAACTCTCTTCACCACTTTGCCATTATGCCACATTGCAAAATGCCTCCTCCTATTTTGCTGGCTCGCCATAACAAATTCTTCTAAGTTAAATTCCTGCCTGAATATCCCACACTTAGCCAGCTCGCAAATGAGCTACAAATATCCAAACTTACTAATTCCTTTTATCACTTAAAATCAACATGTAGGAGCACAATATATCAAAATTTCAAATAAGAAGAATCAACACACATACCATGGTGACTCTCCAAAAGTCACCCAGACTTGCTGCCTTAGAATTTCTCTGAACAGGTCTGATAAAACCCACTCTACACTGAGATACACTTATCTAAAAATTCTGAAATTTTATAGTCATCTTTAAAACACACAAAGGAACATTTTTTAAGTTTACACCTTCAGCTAATTCTGTCTCAGTCATTCCCAGTAATTCCAAACAAACACTACATCCCTGCAGAAACTCTCAACCAGATCATCCTTGATCAAATAGACACAACTCATCACATACACAGAATTTTGCAAAATAATTTTACATAATTATAGATAAGACATAAATTAACAACTTCTATGTTTTACACTTTACCCAATTATGTCTTTAAGAACATGAAATTATCATCACAAAATCCTGCAGCATCCAAAATAGAAATTTCTTGAAATTCTCAACATTCTCATTAAAATTTTAATAGGTTCTCCAAACATACAAAAATCAATAAAAATACTACAAAGTGGAAAATATTACATTCTTTCCCCCTTATGTAAATTCATCCTCGAATTTATAATAAGCTGCCTCAAATCTGAAATAAATGAGGATATCTTTCTTGCATGCTTTGCTCACTCTCCCAAGTGTATTCTTCCATAACTTGGTTTCTCCACAAAACCTTAACTATGGGTATCTCCTCGTTCCTTAGCTTCTTAATCATTCGATCTACAATTGCAATTAGGATCTCTTCATATGGCAAATCTGGTTGGATATCCACTTCGGGCACTTGCAATATGTGCGAAGGATCGGCTACATACTTCCGAAGCATCGACACATGCAACACTGGATGCACCTTATCCATGCTAGGAGGCAAAGCCAATTTATAGAAAACTTCTCCAACCTTGCTCAAAATCTCAAAAGGCCCAATAAATCTAGGAGACAACTTACCTTTCTTGCCAAACCGTAGAACTCCCTTCGTTGGAGAAATCTTTAGAAACACAAGATCTCCAATGGAAAACTGAAGATTCTTTCTCTTTGGATCGGCATAGCTCTTTTGTCTACTAAAAGCTGTCTTCAATCTTTCTCGAATCAATGGAACCTTCTCAGAAGTATACCTTATCAATTCCGGTCCTTCAATATGCTTCTCTCCAACTTCATCCCAACACAAAGGAGATCTACACTTCCTTCCATACAAGGCTTCATAAGGAGACATTTGAATTGTGGAGTGATAACTGTTATTGTAGGCAAACTCTATCAATGGCAAGTGAGCATCCCAAGCTCCTCTAAAATCTAGAATGCACATCCTTAGCATATCCTCTAGAGTTTGGATGGTCCTCTCCTATTACCCATCTGTTTGTGGATGGAAAGCTGTGCTAAAATCAAGCTGAGCACCTAAACAATCTTGCAATTTCTGCCAACATCTTGAGGTAAACTGAGTACCTCTATCTGATATGATCAAAACCGGTACTCTATGAAGCTTGATAATCTCATCCACATAAATATGGGCATACTGAGAAACTCCATAGGTTGTCTTAACTGGTAGGAAATGGGCCGACTTAGTCAATCTATCCACAATGACCCATATCAAGTCATAGCCTTTTAAAGTTCTTGGTAATCTGACCACAAAATCCATTGTCACTCTCTCCCACTTCCATTCCGGCAATGGCAACTCTTGGAGTAACCCAGATGGCTTCTGATGCTCAAACTTGACTTGCTGACAAGTTAAACACTTAGCCACATATTCAGCAACATCTTTCTTCATTCCACTCCACCAATATGAATTCTTGATATCATGATAAATCTTTGTTGCACCTGGATGTATATTATACTTAGCATGATGTGCTTCCCCAAGAATCATATCTCTCAACCCATCAACTGCTGGAACACATAGCCTACTGCTATGCTTTAAGAAGCCATCATCCACATAAAATCCTGGAGCTCTCTCTGATCCCACTTCATTCTTCATCTTCACCAACTGAGGGTCTCTATCATGAGCTTCTCTAATCTGATCAATGAGAAGTGGCTTGACTTGAAAATTTTCCAAAAGCACTCCTGACTCTGACAATTCCCAACTGATTCCCATATCATACAATCCTTGTACTTCCCTCACTAGGGACCTTCTGCTTACTTGAATATAGGACAAGCTCCCCGAGGACTTCCTACTCAATGCATCTGCTACCACATTGGCTTTCCCTGGATAATATAAGATTTCACAGTCATAATCCTTAAGTAATTCAACCCATCTTCTTTGCCTAAGATTGAGATCTTTCTGCTGAAATATGTACTTTAAACTCTTATGATCTGTGAAAATCTCGCACTTCTCACCATACAAGTAGTGTCTCCAGATCTTCAATGCAAACACTATTACAGCCATCTCAAGATCATGAGTTGGATAGTTCATCTCATACTTCCTCAACTATCTCGAAGCATAAGCTATCACTCTTCCATGCTGCATAAGCACATAACCAAGCCCCACTCATGATGCATCGCAATACACCGCATATCCTCCTTCACCTGATGGCAACGCTAAAACAGGTGCCGTGGTGAGACAAATCTTCAACTTCTGGAAGCTTTCTTCACATGCATCTGACCAAAGAAATTTGACTTGCTTCTGAGTGAGCTTGCTCAAAGGGGCTATAATCTTGGAGAAGTCTTGAACAAATCTTCTATAGTAGCCTGCTAAACCCAAGAAACTTCTAACTTCTGAAACATTCGTGGGTCTAGGCCAACTAAGAATTGCATCAATCTTCTTAGGATCAATTCTAATCCCTTCCTTGCTCACTATATGGCCCAGAAAGCCCACATTCTCAAGCCAGAATTCGCACTTTGAAAGCTTGGCAAACAGCTGATGCTCCCTCAAAATCTGCAATACAATTCTAAGGTGTTTTTTATGCTCTTCTTTACTGTTCGAATACATAAGAATGTCATCAATAAACACAATGACAAACTTGTCTAAGAATGGCCTAAACACCCTATTCATCAAATCCATGAATGTAGCTAGTGCATTAGTCAATCCAAATGGCAACACTAAGAACTCATAGTGTCCATATCTGGTCTGGAATGCTGTCTTCGACACATCCTCATTCCAAATTCTTAACTGATGGTACCCTGATCTCAAGTCTATCTTGGAGAAATGACTTGCACCCTGCAGCTGTTCAAATAAATCATCAATTTCTGTCAAAGGATATTTGTTCTTGATAGTCACCTTATTGAGCTGCTTGTAGTCTATGCATAACCACATAGAACCATCCTTCTTCTTCACAAAGAGTACAGGTGCTCCCTAGGTTGAACTACTGGGTCTAATGAATCCCTTGTCAAGCAGATCTTGCAACTGAGTCTTCAACTCTTTCAACTCAACTGGTGCCATACGGTAGGGAGGAATAGAAATCGGACTTGTGCCAGGTAGCAACTCTATACCAAACTCTATCTCTCTATCCGGTGGCAAACCAGGCAATTCTTCAGGAAATACATCCGGGAACTCATTGACTATAGGAATCTGCTCCATACTCTTCGCTTCCTTATTAGCGTCCCGAACATATGCCAAATATCCTTGGCAACCCTTTCTCAACAATCTCCTCGCACCAATGGCAGATATTACATTGTACGATGCTTCGCTCCGCTCTCCTTGGAACTTAAATTCCTCACCCGAAGGTGGCTTAAAGATAAGCTTCTTTCTATTGCAATCAATTGTCACAGCCCAACTTAGGAGCCATGACGGTCCTAGTGTACGGGTGATGCTTATGCTAGCAATACCACGAAGAACCCATTAAATAAACTATATGGCATGCATATACAAATAAGCTTAATATAGCTTAAGCAAAACAAATAAAAA
>CANXYC010206771.1:0-11430 GCA_948193065.1 Aleurites moluccanus | reverse complement strand
TCTTAACTTCAGCACAAAAGGCACAAAAATGAGAAAATAATTTAGAACGATTATTCATTAAATAAAGCCAAGTTACACGAGAGAAGTCATTAACAAAAGTAACAAAATACCGGAATCCGGTTTTGGATACAACAGGACAAGGACCCCAAATATCGGAATGAACCAACTCAAAAGGAAACCTAGCTCGTTTATTGACTCGAGGAGAACTAGACAGACGATGATGTTTTGCAAACTGACATGACTCGCAATCTAATGAAGATACATTATGAAATTGAGGACATAATTTCTTCAATAAAAATAAAGATGGATGTTCCAATCGACAATGTGCTTCAAAAGTAGTTAAGACAACTGAGCATGCAATGGTTCTAGGTACTTGAGTATCCAGAATGTAGAGACCACCTGATTCATGTCCTTTACTAATAATCTTTTTCGTCATAAGATCCTGAATAAGACAAGAATCAGGAAAAAAAATAAGGTACAACAATTCAATGCACGAGTAAGTTTGCTGACAGATATTAAATTGAAAGAAAATCCTGATATCCTTAATACAGAAGATAAGGAAAGTAATAAAGTTGGGTTAACAATGCTAGAACCAAGAACAGATGAGGTAGAACCATCCGCTAAAGTAATAGTAAAAGAAGATGTGTGAGATTGAAATGTGGATAAGAGACGAGGATTACCTGTCATATGGTCTGTGGCACCAGAATCAATGACCCATTGGGAAGAAGAGGAAAGAAGACATGTATTTGATTTACCTGACTCAGCAACGGCAGTTATGGAAGAATATGAAGCTTGCAATGCTTCTTGGTACTGAGTGAATTTAGCAAATTTCATTGCAGAGACTATAACGGTCTCGTTAGAAGGTGATCTAGTAGCTGCAACATGAGCTGAGTGAGGTTTTTGGGATTTATTGAGCAATTTCCTGCATGTGCATTTGGTGTGGCTTGGCTCATGATAATAATAACAAATAACTCCCCCTGTTTCCTGATTTTGATTATCGCGGTGACCAATGCCGCTACCTCTGATATTACTCCTATGATATGATTGCCCAGTCTTAGAGATCCTATTATGACTAATAAGAGCACTAGAGGACTGAATTGAGGAACGAACAAAGATACTAGTATCTGTGCGCAAGACTCTAGTAAAAACTTCATGAAGGGAAGAGATCTCAGAACTAGAGAGAACCTGTGATTTGGCTATCTCAAATTGAGAATTAAGACCGGCCAAAAAACTCATTACAGCCATTTGCTCCCTCTGAGCTTGTTGAACTTTGATATCAGGTCTAAAAGGTAACAAGACATTTAGTTCTTCATAAATCTTTTTGAAATTCATAAAATAGACCTGAAGTGATTAATCTTGTTGTTCAGCACGATAAAATCCCTTACAAATTTCATAAATACGAGAAATGTTTCCCTTTCTAGAATACATGAACTCTAAATATTCCATTAATTCTTTGACATATTCACAGTGATTAACCAGACTGACCACTGTAGAATCAATTGAATTCCGAATTTGTACAAATAAGCGAGCACCATCTCTTAACCACTCCTGACGAGAATTGTCGTTTGGTGTATTGTCAGTGAGATGATTGTCATGAGAAATCCTTCGAAAATAAATTCTAATTGTCTTGCATCAATCTAAATAATTCGGAGCAATCAATTTATGACTCGTGATTTTGGACATCATAAGAATTATATCAGTGACAACTAAATTCTTTTGTTCATCAGCCATTGATAAAATAATAGGACCCAAATAAATTATAGACCTATATATATATATATAACAAAAACCCTTAATGCCCACAGTAATGGAACACAGAAATAACAGTAGAGAACAAAGAAGGTTCTTTCCTGGAATGGTGGATCGTGAAGCTGCAGAGAACAGAGAAGAGCCAAACTAGGTGGGTCGACACCGGTGAGAAAGGACCGGAGAACAGGAGACCGGTCCACGCGCCTTCACGTGCCGGCGTGTGTGATGGATGATAGACACGTTGGGTGGCGCGTGAGGCTCACTTGCTGGCCTTCTGGTGACCGGACTTTAGGGATGGGCCGGTCCAGAGATGGCGCTTCAGTCTACGCTGGTGGTGAGAGGAGATTGTCACTCGAAAAGGGTGACCCAAGAAAAAACTCAAATCGGCTTACTGGGCAGAAACGAAACCCGGCAAATTCTGCTCACTTGGACAGAAACAGAAGCTTGAAATCAGAGTTTTTAGAACCTAATCTTGCTCTGATACCATGTTAATCAGAGAGGAAATTATATATTTTTATATATCTTCATTCATATAGGTACAAGTATACATATATATATACAGATTTGAGAATCTATATTAGGAAACTAACTTAATTCCTAAATCCCTACCATCATTCCTATAGCTGTTATTTTCTATAACAAGTATCAACAAGCATAAAACAGCAAATAGACTTCTGTAGTGATTCTTGTGACTAGGAACAGAAATACGACGCTTTGCAGTACCTTCTCTACACCCTGTTTACAAGCATAAATTAAAGCATCTGCAAGTGTAAGCCTGCCTTCAGCATCAGTGTTATTGACCTGTAAGAGGAAATATCCAACAACACATTATTAGTTGTATACTAGTAGTAGTACATTCTCACTGATGAAGAACCCAAAAAAGAGTTTGCCCAGTCATATACGGAAATGAATGAGAAAAAAGTTTGTTATTTCTAAATTTTGATTGTCTAATACTAAATGTAAATATACTGCATAGTGAAAACAATAAAAAGATGGAGCCTAGCTTGCTTGTGGTGCGTTAAGAATATACCCTATAAACAACAAAAGGAATTGCCTGACCTAAAAGAATCAAACTGAAAATGACAAGAAAATCAGAGTAATTGCAATTAACAATAATATGAACAGTAACATTTTCCAAGGCATGTTACAAAAACAGCATGGCAGCCAGATTGAACTTTTAAAAATAAAACAATTGGTGGAATCTCTAGCTTATGGGATTTGGACTCTCCCAATTGAACTTAACCTTTTAAAAACAAGAACAATTTCTAGCTTCCTCAACAATCAAGAATGAAATACTAAAATGGGATTTAACAGGAATATTGGGTATGAGAACTCATCGCTATTTCTGAGAGGAAAAATCAAAGGAGCTCATGGGACAAATTTGGAAACTCCTACATGCATTTTTAATTCGCACAAAACATAACAATTACCTCAATAGTCTTTCCATTCGCAGCCGTGACTATGTCTCCAGGCCTCATACCTGTTCCACTAATCATATTCTCACAAGCTGCAACAATGAAATGAACCTGAAAAGTACAAAATTTCCATAAATTTTAATAGTTCTAAGTAACCCAAAAAAAAAACAAAAAGAAAACGGACAAACACAGACCTATGCCTACTTGGGTGGATATGGCCACAACTTTTTGAAATTCATAATCAAGCATTCATTTCTAATGATAATCACAAGAATATCACCCACAAGTAAAAAAAAAATAGTTTTTCCCCTGTCATCCCTCTCCATCTCATTTTATGTTCATTCCCATCTGTAAATTGGGCATACTGTTTATTAAAATCTGATTCTGCCTGCCACTAGATTAATTATTCCCAGAATGGAAGAAAGATTTAGAACAAAGAAGAAAACAAGTCTCAACACCAAGAAAATGGTTAATAAGAACACAATAACTTACCTCTACTCCAGAAGGTTTAATTTGACCAATGGCTTTTGCTGCACCTAGAACAGCTGCAGAACCTCCCATATCAAATTTCATGAGCTCAATTAAACAACCAGGTCCAGTTTTGATGTTGTACCCGCCACTGAAAACATATAAGATAAAAGAATCAAGGACCACTAAAGACAAAAAACTGAAATAGTTTAAAGCATTAAATGGAAGTAACACTTCCATTACACTTGAAGAGGGGAAACCATTGGAATGGGGAAAATAGTGTATCAAAACAAATCCGTAGCACAGTAATATAGAATGCACATAGCAAAAACAGAAGCACCCTCATTGATAGGTCAGAATAAAGACTCATCATAACATAAACCATTTACTTTAGTAGAAAACATCACATGTTGGAAATATGCAATCACCTGTCAAAAGTCAATCCTTTTCCAACTAAGGCCAACTTGGATTTAACAGGACCACTTGGAGGCTTATAGCATAAATGGATGAAATGAGGAGGATTTGCAGAGGCTGCAGCAACACCCAGATAGGACCCCATTTTCAACTCTTTGCATTGCTCTGCAGTCAAGATGGTAGCAGTAATAACATCGCTGCACGTGGAAGCAATCTTTGTAGCTTCTTCTGCCAGTGCCGCTGAAACATAAAAGCATTTCACATAATTAAACATAAAATTATTTTATGCAATTAAACATAAAAACTATCACATCGCATTTAAAATACACATATGTGCCAACACATGAGTATACAAACTTATAATCTACATAAAGATACAAACTTTACTAAAACCCAAAGCTTGATACTCAAAATTGTAACTTTTAAAGGTGCATTGCACACACAAGTACTAAAAGGAAAAAGTGATTGAGCTAATACGAACCAGGTGTGAGTATATTGGCTGGTGAATTCACTAGCTCTCTTCCAAAAATTACAGCAAAAGAAACATCTTCAGCATATTTGAGCTTTTTCTCGAGTTCAGGTCCCGTTCCAAGACCAAGAATATCCACAGATTTAAGCACTGGATTCTTAGAATCTGATTTATACCTATTATCTTCATATATCCCAAGCAAAGTTCCTACACAATCAAATCATTCCAGATAAATTAACTCTAACTACTACCAAGATTATTCGTCTTGTAGTAATTATTATGCCATTAAATAAAAACATAGGTACCAGATGCTACTGCTGAAGCAGTATTTGGCTTCGAGTCATTTGAGATACTTTCTGTTGAGGCAAGCACTATAGCAACATTGCTGGCTTGAACAGACTTTGCAGTAGCAGCAACAGCCTCACCAAGATTGCGAAAAGCCAAGGTGGTTGAAGCAGACTGTCCAAGCCCAATCAAGCCAACCCTCTTAGAACCAAGACCTGGGAGTCTAAGAACAATGGATTGACCAGCTTTTCCTCTGAAATCCTCCTCAGAAGAGGCTTCACTTAAGAGACCACCCAAGTGGGTATCTAGCTTCTTGAGAAGTGAGTTCTCAAACTTAGTGCTCTCATCCTTGCTCATATCTTTCTCAGTAACACCAACAGCAAGTATATCTCCTTTCCATTCTACCACATCAATATCTTTCGCAGAAAAAGAGATCTTTGCAACATGTTGACAAACACATAATACACTATTTAGTAGGTGAATAAATAAAAACAATCATGCAAGATAAAAAAAAAATCCATGCAAGACATATTCAAATATTTACAGATTTTCATTAGTAATAACCAATCATAAAACAGAATTAACATGAAAAACATACAATGATCACGTCTTTACAGTGTAAATCACAAAAGCATAACCAAAACCAAACAAAAAATTAGTGAACTTCACCAACAAAAAACAATTGATTAGGAATTTAATCAATAATAGCAAATCAAATTAGATCAGAACCAAAACGTCAAATTCACTGATTATCAACAACTGCTAATCATCAAGGCAACAAAACCATCAATCAAGTCAAATGGATGCGTAAATACACAATCAAATCTACAGTTGACTCAAAAAAAAAAAAAGAACTCATTAATTAAAATCGAACAATCATAACAACACAATAAAAAAAAAAAAAAAAAAAGTGGGTTCACTTAATTAGAGGTAAAGAAAGAACCTTGGGTAAATCGATATCGGCTGGCTGAGTGAGGCCAAGATTGGCCCGAGTTAATGAGTGAGCCATAAACTTCACTCCTCTTGCTCCACCTCTGCAATAACGAAAGGGTGTAGCAACTGCAAAAGAGAATCTAAGAACGGGGGGGTGCGGACCTGAACTTGGAGAAAAACAATGAAGAAGAAGAAGAAGAAGGAACAAAGAGTGAAGAAATTGAAGTAGCAAAGGAGACTACTATGGCGGCCATTTTTGGGTGTGGGAGTGTCTATCTATTTATAATGAACCATCAAAAGATAGGAAACATTATAATTTTTTGGGTTGCGATTATTGAGCATTGACGTCATCCGTTACTTTTAAGAAATAAGATTTTAAAAATATAGTTTCAAAATAAAATAATATGTCTAATTTAATTTTATTTTATTTTTAAATTTTAAAATATCGAATTAATTTATTAAATATTCTAAAATCTCATTTAATATTTTTTAAATTTCAAAACGATATCTAATATCTATTTTAAGAATATCAAACACTCTTTTAATATCCATTCGTTAATTGCATCTACATAGTAACTTACATCAATGGATTAAAAAAGAAAATACTAAATTTTTAGTATTTTTTTTTTATTTTGCTCACTAAAGAATTTTTTTTATATAAATTATTGATATTTGAATTTTTTTTCATTTTTAAATTATTGGTCAAATTTATATTATAAAAAATTAATATAACATATCATATTATCACCAAAAAATAATCAATTATCACGTTAATGCGACATCGATTTCAACTAAATTATATTGCGGAGACAATAATGTCACATCACTTGTACTTATTGAATGACCTATTGATCTCATCCAGTCAAAATAACAGTTTTTCTCCATACATGGGTAACACATATGAAGAAAGAAAAATAGCTACCAATTCATGCCAAACAAAAGTATCATAAATGACTACAATGATTTAAATAAAGTTGTCAATGAAACAAACCCTAAAATGACTACAGTGAATTAAATAAAGTTGCCAGTGAAACAAACTCTAATTTCTTTAACTTATCTGTTGCCCACAGTTTGTCCCTCGCTCTCAGTCTCTCTTTCATCTAGTTTTTTTTCTCCCTTTTTTTTTTTAGATATGCTCTACAACAAAACTTAATTCAAGTCATAAATTTCTTGTTCATCCTCCTCTATTCTAAATTTCTCAGATTTATTCACGAAGTTCTTACTCTTCTATAGAATAGATGCCTTATGCTACTGCGATACGTATCAGAGTTGCAATGGTTAATGACATGTGGAGTGGTAAGTAATCGTGACCTATAAATAAAAAAAAAACTTAAGCATTGGTGACCTATCTAAAAAAAATTAAAATTTGTTAAGGACCAAAATAAAAAAATAATTAAAATTTAGATTTTTTTTTTTTTACTATTTACCCTTAGATTAATTGTCCATCAATTATAACTAAGGTAAATTATAGTCTCTCAATTAAATTTTGTAATAAAAATAAGGGTTAATTGTAATTTCTCTCTGTAAAATGACCCATTACACTAAGTTTCTCCTGACCATCATAGTTTAAAAAGTCAAGAAGAAATTAGTGTATTTTTAAAAGATCAAAAAAAATTTAATGTAATAAATTATTTTACAGAAAAAAATTATAATTAACCCTAAAAATAACACTAATGTTATACTAATATTATACTGTTATTTTATAAATATGGACGCCGTATACATTTTTTTTAACCCAAAAAAATATCATGTTAACCCACTAAACCTCATTCTCTCTTTTCTCTCACCAGCCCTCAAGCCTCATCTCCCATCTTTCTCTCTCTCTGACTCTCTGAAAATGAGAAAACTTTAAAAATATCACAGCCTTCATAGTCGCCGCCTTCACCTTAGCCACCGTAGTCTCCATTGTGCTTCACCCAAATAAAACAATTCTCACTATCTGATCATTTTCTCCTTTCTTCTTATTTTCTTCGGAAAATGAAAAATTCTAGAATTTAAAACCACCATTATTGACACTAGAGAGAGAATCCAAAAGAGGGGTTTAATTCTTATTCTTCCTTTTTTTTAAGTTGATTTATCATTTCATTGTTTGAGGCTTAAATAAATTTTTGAATCTTATCCGTATCAAATCCCAAATCTATTAAACCTGAAAAAAAAAACAAAAATTAAAATTAAAATTCATCGAAATTCAAAGAACTTAAACTGACGAATTAATGATCAGGGGCGAAGCCATGATTACAAATTAGGAGTAACTAAAAAAAGAAGTGAAATATGTGGAAGCAACAAAAAGAATTAGGCCACATGAAACATCAGTTGTGATTAGCGTTTTATTAAAAAAAATTTTGATAAAAAAAATATTTATTCCTCTTCATATAAGTTAAAATCAGTTTTTGAGAGGTTTTATGCACTGTTTAATTAACTAAAGAACAGAGAGATAATAACCCGTGAAATTTGGAATTGTGTTTTAATAATTTACACATCAATTTTCACTCTTCTGAAATTAATAGTTTTACTTTTAAGATTTATTAATTATTCAATACTTTAATTTTTATTTGTAATATTATAAATTTTTCATTATATTTTAGACATCAATAAATATTTTAATTTGTAAAATATTGTTTTACTTATAATTTTTAAAATATAATATATTTTAATTTTATTATTATAATTTATTATCATTATCATTATTATTAGGGTTAAATACAATTTTCCTTTATAGAATGATCAAATATACTAACTCTCTTCTGAATTTTTAAAAATATATTAATTTTTCTTTATGAGTGTCATAATATATTACTAAACCCTTTCATCTAATTTTATTATTAATCAACCTTAAAATAATCAACAATGGCTATAAAAATATAGAAATGCTCTTACCCTTTATTTTTAATTAATTACATCATATTTTTGCTTTAAAAAAATTTTTTAGGGTTAAAAAATATATTTTTATATTTTTTGACAACTTTGAAAATAAAATAAATAAAAATAATTTTTTTAAAATATTTTTACTTTTTATTTTTAAATTTGTAAAAAATATGAAAATGAATTTTTTATTTGTATTAAAAAATTTAAGAAGAAATTATTTAATTTCTTCTTAAATTATTTTTTAAAATAAAAAATAAAAAAATATTTTTTAAAAAATATTTTGTTTATTTTTTATTTTCAAATTTATCAAAAAATATGAAAATAATTTTTTTAACACTAAAAATTATTTTTTAAAATAAAAATAGAATATAATTAATTAAAAATAAAAGATAAAAATATTTTTATCTTTTTATAGTTATTGTTAACTATTTTAGGATTGATTAATGGTAAAATTAGACGGAATGTTATAGTAGTATAAGAGAATTTTCATAAAGAGAGAATTAATGTATTTTTAAAAGGTCATGAAAATTTAATGTATTAAGTTATTTTATACAGAGAAATAATAATTAACTCTTATTATTATTAGTGAGAGATTATTACATATAAAAATAAAGGAAAAACTATTTTTTTTTTTCTAAAAAAGGAAGAGTATTAGTAGCGTATTTTTTATAAGAAAAATGGGGGTGGCCTGATACAGCGTGTAAGTGTTCAAATAAGAATGTGAAACTCAAAATAGAGAACTGAATATTTTATTAATAAAAAAAACTGTCAAACTCTAAAGTTTTATAAGCTATTTATAGAGAATAAGCTTAAAAAAACCCTAAGAGGCTAATTTGGTAAAATATTCCGAAAAGGAAATAAATCACCAAATCTACATCATAATAAAAATAAAAATATTACATAATAACTGCCTTAAAAAGAAAAAATACACCAACAGATTTTCCTACCTAAATTAAATAAGGGAACAAAAACTATCAAAAATAGATAAAAATATAAAACTGCCAAAACGAATGCCTAAATATTGGAATTTGACCTAAAAAGACTGTCGCTCATCGCTTTAGCGATGAGTTTGATTCGCTGGGTCATTTCCCCTTTGAACTATGGCCGATAAAGGCCCAAATGAAACTGCTTTCAGAAGGCCAAACGGGCCCGACCCAACTGGCCCATAAATTACTTGGGTTTCTGCTTCTGTTTCTTCTTATCTAAGCGGTCCAAGAATTCGAAGCAAACACTCTCCACATCAGTCTCCTCCACTTAGGAAAAACTCGTCCTCGAGTTGCGCTTAGCATCTGGATATAACGGCTCATTAGAATCATAAAAAAGTGACAAGTCTGCAACATTAAAAGTGTTGAAAATTTTCATACTTTTTGGAAGATCTATAACATAGGCATTGTTATTGATCTTCTTGGTGATGGTGAAAGGCCCATATTTTTTTGGCTGCAGCTTACTGTATGACCCAACTGGAAATCTTTCGCGCTTCAGGAATACCATAACCTGATCTCCAATAGAGAAAACTTGTTCCCTTCTATACTTGTCAGCAGCTTTCTTATACTTCTAGTTAGCCTCTTCTAGCTTAAGTTTGACTTCCTTGTGTATTTCGACCACCTGCTTAGCCATGTGATCTACTGCTACACTCTTACCTGTTTGTTTTGGCAGCCGAACCAAGTATAGAGTGTGCTGAGACGCTTTAGTATAAACAATAGAAAATGAAGATTTACCAGTAGCACTATGGACTGCATTGTTGTATGCGAATTCTGCCTGTGATAAAGCAACGTCCCACTGCTTTGTCTTGTCATCACAAATATTGCGAATTAGATTTCCCAACGTCCTGTTGACAACCTTTGTCTGACCATCAGTTTGGGGATGGGCTGTGCTACTGAAATTCAATGATGAATTAAATAGCTTCCACAAAGTCCTTCAAAAATGACCAAGAAACTTGTTATCTCTGTCTGAAGTAATACTCCTGGGCACCCCATGCAAACGGACTATTTCCTTAAAAAATAATCTAGCCACACTCGATGCATCAGATGTTTTTCTACATGGAATGAAGTGAGCCATCTTAGAAAACCTGTCAATAATAATAAATACAGAATCTGCTCCCCTTTGTGTTCTCGGCAAGCCCAATATAAAATCCATTGATAAATCTTCCCATATATTTTCAGGAACAGGCAGGGACATGTAAAGCCCAGTATTTTTAGACTGGCCCTTGGCAGTTTGACAGACGTAACACTTATTCACATACTTAGTCACATCTCTAAGCAGTTGAGGCCAATAAAATCTCTCATGGACTGCAGCAACAGTTTTATCACGGTCCAAATGTGCGGCTAAACCACTGGCATGTAAATCTTGAATCACCTTCTCTCACAATGATGTTTGAGGAAGGCAAAGCTGATCCCCTCGTATTAGATACCCATCTTGCACAAAGAACTCCTGCATAGGTTGACCAGTTGAACATGTCTCCCAAATCTGCCCAAAATCATCATCACCAACATAACAGTCCTTCAATTGATCAAACCCTAGAATTTCCTGGCTCAAGGTGATTAACAAGCCAGCCCGCTCACTAAGCGCATCTGCCACCACATTATGCACTCCTGACTTGTGATGTAGTCTGAATGGAAACTTCTGCAGGAATTGACACCATCTAGCGTGCATGTCTTTACTGATCCTCTTCTGGCTATTCAGGTACTTTAAGGCTTCATGATCAGAATAAAGTACAAACTCTTTCCCAATCAAGTAGTGCTCCCAAGTCTTCAAAGCCCTCACCACAGAATAGAATTCTTTGTCATAGGTGCTCCATCTCTGTCTTGCCTCACTGAGCTTCTCACTAAAGAA
>CANXYC010206747.1:0-13448 GCA_948193065.1 Aleurites moluccanus | reverse complement strand
ATTGATAGTTCAAATGACTTTGATTGGAATGGCTTTGATTTATCTTATGTGGATGATGCATCAAATGAGTTTGGATTGAACTCTAGGCTGTTTAGTTCTTTGGATGCATGCAATGGTGTTTCCCTTTTTAGTTTTATAATTTCATCCCTTGAATGCTTATTGAGACATGAAGTTCTAAGAAAGAATTGGAGGAAGAAAACGAAACTTATGATGTTGCTTGCATGCTTTGGTAGGGCTGTATTGGGTAGTCATTTGGTCATCATTCAATATGACCATGATAGTATTTTTCTGATGAATTCTTTGGTGATTCCTGATTGGATTGGATGCTTGGATCACTTTGGATATTTGGAGTGCATGGAGATGACATCATGGACATTTTGTGCGGATGGATTGAGGATGTTCTTGAGTTGGGAATACTTGGAGGAGAGCTCAATATTTATTTTTGTATTAACTCTTTGTTTTTAGAATTGAAACATGCAGATTTGAGGACAAATCTTTTCAAAGAGAGGAGAATGGTGTATTGCCTAGTCCTAGCCCAAGTACAAGCCCAACATTTTCAGCCCTTGCATGTCCAAAGAAGGAGCCCACCAAGCACACCATGTTTGCAACCCAAGTCACGAGTTTTTGAGCCACACTCATATGCTTTTGGGCTTAGTTTAATCATTCAAGAAGAGGGAGCCTAATTCCCCTCTAACCCAATTTGATTTGGCCCACATTCAAAGGAGGAGGAGAGATAGGTATTATTTTGTAATTTGGAATTAATTAAATAAGTTTTGACCCATTCTCTCCCTCTCTCACGTGAAGGGCTCAAGAGAACATTTGAATTCAGATTTTGAAGAAAGGAGTGAGCTTGCACATAGCCATTTCCACCTTTTGTGCTTTTTACCCAAAATGGCTAGACATTTAGCTTTGACCATTTTGGATGTTGTTTACCTACCAAATCTGGATGTTGTCTACCTTTGACCATTTAGATTTAATTAATTGGATGTAAAAAGCCTATAAGAGGCTGTATATAATAGGCAAGAGGCAGCACATGATGAATTGAAAAGAATTTTATTATATCCTTCATTGTTTTAATTATGCTTTCCTTTTGCTTCATTTTATGGCTGCAATTTAATTCCTAATCTCCACACCTGAGTCTTTCCTTTATTGTCTTTTTTTTACAGCATTTGTTAGATGTTGATGAATGAGAATCCTTTATCTTTCCCTTTAAGTTTTTCTCTTTACTTTAATTATTCTTTAATTTTCAAGCATCCATTTCAATACCTGCATTTTCCTTGTTCTTCATTAATTTTCAGTTCTTTACATTCATTTTAATGTTCTTAATAGTATCTTTCATCTTACCATTTAATCTTTGCACGAATTTTTTGATACTCTCCTCCTTCCTCATCTCACAAAAATCTGGAAATCACAAAACCTTCAACCTAGCTACTGTTCAAATTTCAAACACTTCTATAATTCACTATTCCACCATTAGACCTCTTATAATAACTTAGAAATATCAAATCTGGAGCATTAAATTGATTGAAGATCATCCAAGCCTTTAACCCCTCAAACAGATTCCAAAGCCTTTCACAAACCTAAGCTTATGTCCAAAACTTCTATTTTCATAAAACACTCCCATAAGTCTAAAAACTAGTATCAATCATCTTCTAGTACCTTAAATAGAGTTCCTATAAAGTTTCATTGGACTTGGAAGCCATTTGCAGCTCCAAACACCTCAAACCAAAACCAATCTCATTTTTAAGCTTCCGTGCAATCACCCATTCTGCCAAAAAATCCATTTTTGCAAATCACTTCTAAAATTTGTAAAACCTTTACCAATCTATCCCAAATAATTCCATTAGAAGGCCTATTAAGTTTGGATGCATTTGAATTCCATTTACTTCAATTTGAAGCTCAAATTTGCAAACCCTAGAAGGCAATTTGGGGGTTTTGAAGAAGTTCCGAATTTCAGCAATTAATCTCCATTTCTTGAGCAATTGGAGGTTGGAAAACTTCATTTAGGGGCTGATATACATCAATTCTTACTTGTTACTATGTTGTCTGATCTCTATGCTTCTTGAGCATCAATATAAATACTCGTCCTTAACCTCTGCCAATTGGTGCCTAGCCACTGGTATGACCTTGTCCTGATCCTCTGCCTCTGCTTCTACCCCCTGTGTCATGGTTGCCATTTTTACTCATTTGTACAGTAGGTTGTGAGGGTACTATAGTAGTCTGTTGTTCTTCCCACATTAGACAATTCTTGATAAAATGACCCTGCTGGCCACATTTTAGACATGCACCTATCTGTCTT
This sequence comes from Aleurites moluccanus, assembly GCA_948193065.1. Classification (NCBI taxonomy): domain Eukaryota; kingdom Viridiplantae; phylum Streptophyta; class Magnoliopsida; order Malpighiales; family Euphorbiaceae; genus Aleurites; species Aleurites moluccanus. Next base: position 11,149 of record CANXYC010206747.1, on the reverse strand, counting down.
CTACATTCACCCTATGCCTCTTTCCATAAAAATCACATATGGAATATTAGATGTTTGTGTTGGTTGTCTAAATGATCCTTGTGAAAATTTGGATGCAGATTGCCTTGTGCTACCCTTACCCTAACCTCCTCTCTAACCACCTATCTGTGGTCTCTGTTCAATTCTGACTATTGTAGTCTCTATCTGTCTCTGCTGAGAACTTCCTTCACCTCTTCTCTGTTGTCTACTTATCTCAGTCTTCCTTTTATGTTCTCTTTTTAATCTATCTTCTTTATATTTTTCTTCCATTTGAACTGCTTGATCAACAATCTTGGATAAGGAAGTAAACTCAGCAGATAACAATGCATTATATTGGGGAGCATGTAATCCCATCTAAACCAACTGATCAGGTATGCTTTAGTAGGTACAATCTTGCTAGCATATATCCACTCAGTCTGATGAACTCATTAGCATATAACTTCTACACTCAAATTGTCTTGCTTTAGTTGTTCAAACTGAATTATATTTTTTGTTTTAACTCCATCTGTCAAAAATTCATCCAATAATGCAGCCCTAAATTGTGTCCAAGTCGGTGGTGCATCACTGTATAATTGTGTCTCAATTTTCCTAGAAAACTAAGTCCATGCCTTCTCTTTTAATAATAAACCAACAAGTTCCACCGCTCTGAACATGGAAGTCTTCTTACCACCTTCTCTATTTGCTCCATAAAATTAATAACCTCCTCACCTCTTTTACCTTTATATTCTGGCAAACTCAGCTTCAAATTCGTGCAAGAGAAATTAAAGAAGTGCAAGACAATAATAATAAACTCTAATTAAAGTATAACAAAGGCTGAAATTGAAGAACATTAAAGGAAAGTGCAGGTATAGAAAGTTACATTCAAAATGCAAATAAAATAAAGGAAATTGACAAGAAATTAAAACTTTACTTTTCATTTATATTCTGATCCTTTCTCCATTGATACAAGCCTATATAAAGGATATTACAAGTTAGGAAGCATAAAACAAAAAGGCTACAAAAAAAGATGCCATCTGATTTGGGCAAAAACAAGGCATACTTTTTTCTTGTCTTGCCAAATCGGGCAATAAAGTAAAAAAGGGAGCTCAACATCTGACTTGTCCTCTTATCTTCAAAAATCAGAATTTCCTCCCTTATTTTTAAGCCTTCATGTGAGAAAGAATACTAAATGGACCATCTTTGCTTAAACAATCCCAAAACAGTTCATTCAAGTCTTCTTATTCAACTATCATCAATTGGGCCAAGTTTGCCTTCATGCAAAAGGGTTGGGCTGCTATTTTCTTGCATGATTAAGTTTAACTCAATTTCTTAAAGAAATGGATAATGGACCTTTGATAAGTGGGTTGCCATCTTAAACTCTACATGGTGGGAAGAATGCAAAGTAGTTGGGCTAGAGGATTTACCTTGGGCCGGATTAGGTGGAGTTGGGTTCGATTTATTTTGGATAATTAAATTGGGATCAAAGATGCATAAATGAGGCTTATATATGCTTGTGTCATGGGATGAATTCATGGGTTTAGTCTTTATAGAGAGATAGACCAAATGAGAAGAATATAGGCTATGAGATTTATCATGGGCTGAGTTTGATGGAAAATAAATTGGACTTGAAAATATACCATTATCTATTTCACTTCTTGGTTATGTCCTCTTGACTATTTCTTTCTATTTATTGATCATTTACTCATTAAACTATGTTGGAATAATTACTTAATGCAAAAATCCCACTAATAATTACTTAATGCAAAAATCCCACTTGTCATGCTTAAACCAAACCACTCTTCCTCTCCTGTATATGTGGCTGAATTCCTTATTCAAAGAAATTGTTAAATTTTGACTTATTTGTATGTTAGTGAGTTATTGATGAATTTATACTTTTGTAATTTTTTTGAGTTAGTCGAATAGTTATTTTCAAGAATTCTAATCGTGTCTTTCATAATTGCCCATTATGTGCTTAAACAATTGCTTATGTGAATTGTTAATTAATGCCAACCAAGTATTTGTAAAAAGCCTCCAAAAAAATATATAAGTTATACCTACCAAGTGTTTGAATGAATTTCTCAAGAACATGTTTTCTCCTTTGAATCCTTTAAAGATCATTTGGTTCTGTATCTTTTGTATTCTTTATATGGTTGCCTTGTTTTAATATCGAAGAGTAAAATTTTCAAATATTTCTTCCGAACCCTTAATTGCAAGAATTTCAATATTTTTTTAATGATTAATTTAGTGCCTTGTGATCTTCTAAATAATTAAGTATTTATTAGTATACTTAATAATTTATTAAAAATCAGTTTTATTCTTATTTATTTGAAATAATCTTTTAAGCAAATATAATTTATACATGACTAACTTCTTAAAAACTAACAATCCCTCCATCACTTGTAACTACAATATGTGTGTGAATTTCTCTTTTGAAATATTTTGCTATTTAGAAGCTCTATGGTCTCAAGGATTAGACAAGAATATGAATTATAGATTTTATATTAATATTAATGTAAATATTTCTAAGATAGATATTGGTACTTATGTAATGAAAAAACTAATATATGTGATACAATGAATATTAAGTAGTATTATATAAATTTTAGGGTAAATTTATGTGAATATTATATGAAATGGATATAAATTTGTTATATAAGTAGGTTATATGGCTGTCGATAGTTTTAAACTATTCCTATATTTTAGGATCGTCACATCTCCAAAGTGCGGATGTGACACAAGTCGATAATTAAAAAATAATAATTGAATTTTACCTATTCATTTTTCTTTTAGTTAGAACTAAACGTTACTCATTCATTAAACTGCTTTACTTACACTTCATTCCAAATAAGTCTCAAAGGTTGATCACTCTCTTTTTCTTGTTTTCTCTTTCCTTCCATAAAAGAGAGGAGCAAATTAAGTCTACCAGCTAAAACAAGAAAAATAAATCTTAGCTACAAATAAAATATTTTAGGTCTTTTATTGACTAAAATAAATAACCGATAATAGTTTTGAGTTATTAATTTATTTTTCCTTCGAGCGGTTTAATAGACATATGCAAATATATTTTGATTTACTAAATATTATATTACCAAATATTGTATACAATTACAGAGAACTTATTAAGATGTGTCAAAGTTAGCAACAACGAAAAACTGTTAATATTACATACTTTTATATTTTTTGTTTCTAGCAGTCAAAGATATCATATATTTTCAAATATATATTAATATACATATTCTAGAAATATAAATGCAAAAAAATTTATTTTTTATAAAAAAAAATTCATTACTTTTTTTATATTTTATTTTTAATAATTCTATAACAAGAGATACTCACAAGCCACAACTTTTCAAGAAGTAGGAAAATAAACCATGTTTTCATATTTTTAATTGAATTGTATCGTCCTAGATTATATGTTATATATCCTAATTTTTTATATTGTGTTCCTTTATAATTTATTCATGGAAAGAGTTACAGTAACTATCTATCTTAAAAAATAATTAGCAATATAATAGAAATAATTGAAAGGTTAACTTTCAAATAGGTGGAACAAAATTGTTATCCCTATTTAGTCCTGCAATTTTTAACACTTCTTTGAAAAAAAATAAATTGAACAAAATGATAAATATTCCCTATCAAATGTGTAACAACAAATCCAACGCAATTTTCTCTCTGCCTCTCTCTTTCTCTCCCTTTCCTCTCCTTGGTTTGAGTTTTGTTTTGAGAAAAATGAAGCCATGTTTTACGTAAACAGACTTTGAAAATATCCATTTTGGAAAAATTCGAAGAGGCAGAGTTCCCCTTCGTGAATTTGTTCCATGCAAAAACAATTACAATGAATGAAAATGGACGATGACAAAGACAATTTATTAACATTACTAATATCTTTTTGATCTTTCTTTTCTTTCCATGCACAAATGCCTGTAGCAGATCCTAGTTCCGGGCGCTTATTTATATGGCTTGCCTCTTGTTTCTTGTTTATCGCTATTGCTACTGGTGGCACCTTCCTCATTTTATACATCATCCTCCCACAAAATTCAGCTAGTGCTTGGCTTCCAATAGCTGGTGTTACCCTTGTTTGCCTACCTTGGTTATTTTGGTGCTTCACTTGTTTTTATCGTGTCATCTCTCGAGCCCTTGGATTTAGGTTTTTTATTGGTGGATGTGTTAGTGGTGGCAGTGGAAATGGTGGCCGATCTCATCCAAACGTAGCATCCAATGAGTCTAAAAATCTTGAATCTTCGTTGGAATCCCCTAGAGGGGAAGGAGGAGATGGGAAGCATGTTCAATTTGGGGGAGCAGTAGTAGTGGGGGAGGAGGATGATTATGATAACGATGATGATAAAGAAAAAAAGAACGGAAACCTGAGGATTTTATCATCTGGTAATTCAAACAAAGATTTGTCTATTAATTCACATGAAAGTGAAATGCCACTAACTTCAGCCATGGCATCTTGATATCTCCTTTATATCCATGCATGAATAGGGAAGCCAATTTTTTCATTTGCTTAAATCTGATACTTAACTTTTGAGTTTAGTTGCCTATAGGTAACATAAATGTTAAATTATATTGTACACAGTAATCTTTCGAGATTATTTTAGGTTTTGCCAATCCTTGAAGCCTAATTCTATGAATCTTTTTTCTTTTTATGTATCAACAGATTCAATACCCTCATTCTTCTAGCCCTTCACCTGTTAGGGAATGGTTTAATTTTAAAACAAGTGATGCATATATATGTACAAACTTTTTCTTTTCTAATATTCAATGAAATGAAATATGGGCAATTTACGTATATCTCTCTTGAGAATTAATGTTCTTTAGGGATCATTATCCCATTTTTCACTGATAGATTTATTAGGTTTTGTGTAGATTATTTCACACAATGTTCAAATACGTATAATTTCATTTTTTTGTTTTGCTTTTATCAATAGACGATATACTTTTTAAGACAAATTACTTTTAATAAGCATATACATGAATTTTTACTCAAATATGTTTTATTTTCCTTCTTTTTTCTTGTTTTATTTCTTTATTTCTTTTAATTATTGTTTGTTTATGGTGATTCTTAAGTTATAAGAAATTATTAAATAGTTTTTAGTTCAAAACTTTTGTATCCTATCCATCTAGTACATTAACTGCAATTGCTTAAATAAGATGTAAGTTCTTGAAATTAGATAAATTTGTTCAATAGGTGTTAGGATGTGGAAAAGCTTAAAGTTGTTATAAATAGTGGCAGATCAAGCGTCCTATGATGAGAATATATTGTTGTCACATTCTTAATTTTGGAGACATGACAGTCCTAAGATGCAAAAAAAAATCTAAGACAATCGACATCTATAGAACCTATATTCATTATATTCCCAGTCCATATCTATTTCATTTCACTAATTAGTTTACCAGTTACTTAAATTCATTATTAATATATATGTTCTCTTCAATTAAATATGAATATTACATACACCCACAAAATAACTTCATAATATAGAATAATTAAAACTAATAGTAACAAAATAACTTCATAATATAGAATAATTAAAACTAACAGTAACAAAATAACTTCAAAAATAGTCTTTTGCCTTGATGGAGGGTTCCAACTTTCTAATAGAGGAAGCCTTCACTTCTATTTTTTTTGGACTTGAAAAATATTTAACCACTAAAAAAAGTAAGTATAAACTCAGTCAATAATAAATATATCACAACACTTGTGAGACTAAGTTTTTCAAAATTAGCTCGCAAGAATGGGTCTTGGTTCATATTAATAACTATGAATTAGCAACGGAATAACAAATGAAGGTTGATATCAATAAATGAATTAGCAAATGGAATAAAAAATGAAGATTCATATCAATAACAATGAAATGCGAAGGGAATAACAAATGAAGACACATAGGGGATAGAATTAAGATACCAAATGAGTTAGCAATGGGATATCAAATGACAACACAAAGAGAGTAATAAATAAGGTATCAATAACAACATTAACAAAAAAAAAAAAAAAAAAAAAAAATTAACAATGGAATAATAAATATTGACCTATAGGGAAAGTAATTAACAAGGTACTGAATGATAACATCTAGAAAAGTTTATTTAATAAAACACAGTTTAGAAAATAAGTATCAATACTTTTAAATTTATAAATAAGTCAAACAAAAGTTTGTTTATCAATAAGATTTCAGAAAGAGTAATAAATGATCAATAATGAAGAAAGATTTATTAGTTTACAAGGAAATATTTAATTAAATTTTAATGATAAATGATTCATAGATTTCAAAATCATGAAAAAGGGTCATAAAGCATTCAATATTCTCATAAATAAATAACCCATTTAACAATCGAGATTACAAGATAGAAAATTCGAATAATCTCATAATTTATGTAGGAATAGAGGCTATTTACCCCTGTAGCATACTTTTATTATATAAGATTGATTAGACCTTATGATTTGGAGTATTTTACCCTTCCTAACAGGATTTGGACATTATACCTTATTCATTAGATCATTGTGTATAAACTTATTATATGAGATTTAATGACAGAAATACTCGACCGATGGGATAAAAATACAACTTTTACAATCGATTCGATAAAGTAGATATTATATAAATTAACATATCTTCAATACTTTATCATTTAAAGAAACATTGTTCAATAATGAGTTTAATCATCTCATGATCATTTTAAAAATATTATAATGGTGAATTTATAAATAATTAAATCCATTCAAGAAATTTAATAGTGATAAAACATTCATGTATTAGATCGAATTAAAAAGAAATAAATTTTGGATAAATAACAATTATTTACTGTTTATAAAAAGAATATAAGAAACATCAAGTAATTAGGTACTCAAGGAATTAAATAAAAGTGTATTAAGGAACATAAATGCGGTCATTTACAATATGGTAACAATAAACAAAGTATTTTCTTAAAGATTAAAATCAATATGAAACCATAAAAATGCGGTCATTTATAATATGATAACAATAAACAAAGTGTTTCTTAAAGATTAAAATCAATATGAAACCATAAAAAGTATTCGATATCTTCAAGGAAAATTACACAAATGGAAGACAAATTGACTATTTGGGATTAAAACGAATCATAATTTAGCTAAAATCAAGGAGACTTAGCAAGTCATAACCTAGCAAGATTAGGCTTTTCAAAGAAGGGTTACAAGTTAAATGGTCCATCATAGAACTAAATGGGAACCTGTAACACTTTAGGAAAAATCTAAATGTTTAATTAAATAATAAGCATAGAATTAACTAAATTGAAAGGTAACTAGAATCGGTTAAACAAAAAGATTATCATGTGTAACAATTAGAAGGAGAGGTGGCTTAATTCAAAGGAATTAATAAAAATTAGGGGTTAAAATATAAATTTTAAATAATTAATAGATGGTGGGACTCATTCCCCACTAAAATGAATAAAATATAATAAAATTAAATAATTAATAGATGATGGGACCCATTCCCCACTAAAATGAATATAAAATATTAAAATTAACCAAAATTTTGTATCATCTTTTCTTTTCATCACATATCGCTGAAACACTTGTCCATTGCTTCTTTAATTTTAGTTTTGTTTCCTTATTCATTCTTATTAGGTGACCTGTGTAACAAATGATAAACCTATTTAATGAAAGAACAAAATAATTCATCTTTTATTCTTTTTTTTGGCCGTATCACATGTCCTTCTTTCCTTTAATTTTTGCTTTCTTCTTTTCTTTATTTTGTTAAGTGACATGTGTATTAAATGATAGGTTTAATTAAAAAAATGAAATGAACATTTGCTTCTTTTTACTTTCTCTTGGCCGAACCTAGTAGGAAGCTAAATATCTCTCATATTGTTCAATTTCTTCTCCAAAGTTCCACCAATTATCATATGGAAACCTTCACAAATCTGAATTAAGAGCTTTTCCCCTAACTACATTCATATATACAAGTGTGATAAGGTTTTAAAATTAAAAGAAACAGAGTGGCAGAATTGGATCCTTCAAATAAGGTAAATCTTTAACTTTGATCTAATTTTAGTTTTTATGGAATCAATGAATAGAGTAAGTGATAAATTACTATATTTAAGTTAAATATTGATGTAAATGAATTGGAATTGAAAATTCATATTGGAAACCCTAGGTTTAGGGTTAGAGAGGAATTTAACCAATTATTTGTTAAATTCTAATTTTATGAATCCTATGAATTCTATGAATAGCATAATTGATGAATTAGTAATAAAGAACTAAAAATACATATTTAAAACCATAGGTTTAGGGTTAGATAAGGGTTTAGCCAATTAGAGTTTAATTTTAATAAGTCAAGGTTATATGAGTTTAAATTTGAGTTTTATTGAATTTGTAGCATCAAAAAATGGAGATGGGCAGAAGCTAATAAACATTTATTATGGTTGTGTTTTCTTTGACATTGTTCTATTGATTTATTATTTCATTATTGTGAGTCATATTAACTATTTATTTATTGGTACATTGCAAATTTGACTTAAAGTTTGAAAATTTCTATGTTGGCCAAATATAGTATATGTGTATTGCTCATTATGTTTTATTATTAATTAAATTAATTATGAGTGATTATTTTATTCTATATGAGTTTAAAGAGGTTTAATGACAGAACTACCCAATCCCGATGGGATGATAAATTCATTGGCATTGTGCACAATTAGTGTAGAAGTATGCTACCAGATATGTAGCCTCTACTTCATTGTAACACCCTAGAAATATTCTATTTACACTTAGAATCACATTATGTGCACAAATAGAAAGGTTGTCTGAAATAGGTATAAGGTCACTTTCCGAGAAGCAGGCACCTCGGTGCTAAAACTTTTAAATGATATTGGAACCGAATATATATAAATGCACTAATAGAATCATAAGCTGGAGAAATATGAAAAATATAGCGTTATAAATAAAGTGGGATAAAAGAGTAAATATATATAAGATGAGGGGTCAAAATCTAAATACCAAAATTAAGAGGACTTATTAGCAAACCCTAATATTTTTCCTACCTATATAAACAATATTTAAAAGAAATTTTTGTCATTCTCTTCTCCTCACCATTTGTCCAAACCATCTCTCCCATTTTTCTTTCATTTTTTTTTTTCATTTTTCTTCATTTTCCACCAAAGACTTTCCACAAAAATCAAAATTAAACCTAATATTAAGCCTAAATAACTTATTAACATCAAAATTCTATCATGAAACTCGAAGGAAAAGTGAATTCCAGCAAGAAGAAAGATTAGGGTTTTTCATCAAGTTAAGGTAAAATATTAATTTATTTTGATGATTATGTGTTGGTAGGAAAATCTGACCCTAAAAATTAGTTTATGTCAAATTTCAATTTTTCTATTAGAAGTATTTAATTCAAACCAAACATAGAATATGATTGCTTATATCAAATTAAGTCTAAAATATATAAATCATGTCATGTAGAATCAAAAGATGATGGAGGAAATGATGAAAGATTTGATGAAGAGGAACTTTGCCTAATGTGAGAACTTGACCTTCCATTGAGTTTTTTTTTTTTTATCAAGGAAACTATCAAGGTGAGTGATAAATATATTATTATACATGAAAATATCCAATTTGTAAATTGTTGAATTCATTTCCTTGTCCTTCCAAGAATGGATGAAAACTACTTGGCATTTCCCTTTGAAATTTTACTTAAAACTTAACCCTAATTGTGCTCCATTCTTTGAGTTTTGATTTGGTTTTGAATGCCTATCATATCCTTTTTGATTGTTTACTTATTGATTGATAAATTGGCCAAGTTGTATTTATAATAAAACTGATGTATATCAGCCCCTAAATTGATGATATCCAACCTCCAACAACCCAAAGAATGGAGAGAAATTGCTGGAATTCAAAGCTTCCACAAAACCTCCAAATTGTCACTTAGGGTTTGAAATTTCAATCTTCAAATTGGGTGAGCAAATGAATTCTAAATTCAACCAAACTTAATAGGCACTCTAATGGATGTATTAGAGAGAGATTGGCATAGGTTTTATAAATTATGGAATTGCTTTGTAAAAGGCCAAATTTGGGACAGTGTGAAGAAGAAGAAGTCTGAAATTTTAGGTTTAAAGGGAGCACGAATTTGAATTCAAAATTGACATTAAAACTAAATCAAATAAAGTATATTAAGGCTGGAAATTAAAGATGTAAGTGAAAAATTTGCAGGTATTGAAAATTGGTGCAAAAACTAAAGAATAATTAAGGTAAATGACTTAAATTGAAAAGAAAATTGTAATATTGCTTCATTCATCCAGGTCTGCCCCTTTTCTTCATTCATCTATGCCTATATAAAGGCTATTACAACCATAGGAACAAAATACAAAAGACTATAACAGCTACAAAAGAGACACTACCCAATTTGGCAAAGATAAAGCATGTTTTTTCTTTGTTTGGTCAATTCGAGTAATAAAGTAAACAGATAGTACAACACGAGACTTGCCAACTTTGATTCAAAAAAATTCAGAAATTTAAATTTCCCTTAAGCCTTTCACATGATGGGTGTGATGGAGAGAGACCAAAACCCATTTAATTAATTCAAGATACCAAATTAGGCTCATCTCTCTTCTTTCTCCAAGTGGGCCAAAACTCAAGTTGTGAAAGAGGGGGTGTTGGCATTCTTCTCCTTGCATAATTAAACTAAGCCCAAAAGTATGTGATTGAGGTTCAAAAATCCTTATGACTTGGGCAAATGGGAGGGTGTGCGATATGCAAAACATCATACTCCTCTCCTTGAAAAAAGATTTGTCCTCAAATATTGATATTGTTTACCATCACACAAGCTTTCTTTAGATGAATGATTTTTTACTTGGAAAACTTGAAACAAACAGCTAGAATAAAAATAAATGATGTCCATGATGGAATCCAGCCTTGATTAAGTGTCTTCTCACCTTGATTTAACCCAAGGGTATGCCAAATTTTAGTTCCCAAAGCCAAAAGTGCATCCCCAAATTGCCAACTTAGGGTTTATAACTTTCAACTCCAAATTGACTAAGCAAATGGAATCCAAATGCTACCAAACTTAAGGGGCACTCTAATGGAAGTGTTTAAGGTAGATTAGCATAGGTTTTACGAAATTTGGGATTGATTTGAGAAAAACGAAATTTTGGGCAGTAAGGGTGAGCTCACCTA
>CANXYC010206698.1:0-27335 GCA_948193065.1 Aleurites moluccanus | reverse complement strand
AGTGCTAAACTCCCCCCTAATTGCAATATCATTGAAGATCTTTAAGGAATCGCATGCCAATATTATGGACTAATTTTTTAAAAATTGCAGTAGGTAATACCTTAGTGAATAAATCTGCTAAATTATCACTTGAACGAATTTGTTGAATATTAATTTCACCATTCTTTTGAAGATCATGTATAAAGAAAAATTTTGGTGAAATATGTTTTATTCTGTCGCCTTTAATATATCATTCCTTTAATTGAGCAATGCACGCTGCGTTATCTTCATATATTATTATTGAAATTTCTTTATTGGAAGATCAACCACATGATTCACGAATATGTTGGGTTATTAATCTTAGCCACACACATTCTCGGTATTATTTATGCATGATTTGAAGAAGTAGCAACTATTGTTTGCTTAATAGAACGCCAAGATATAGCTGTATTGTCACATGTAAATAAATAACCCGTTTGAGATCGTGCTTTATGTGGATCAGATAAGTACCCTACATCTGCAAAACCAACCAATTGGGGTGTAGAATCACTAGCATAAAACATCACTAGCATAAAACAAACCCAAATCAATAATTCTTTGAAGATATCGCAATATATGCTTAATGCCATTCCAATGTCTTTGGGTTGGTGAAAAATTATATCTTGCTAATAAATTGACAGAAAAAATAATATCAGGCCTCGTATTATTAGCAAGATACATTAATGCACCAATGACACTAAGATATGGTACTTCAGGACCAATAATTTCTTCATTATCTTCTCGAGACCAGAAATGATCCTTATTCACATCAAGCGATCGAACAACCATTGGACTACTCAAAGAATGTGTTTTGTCCATATAAAAACGTTGAAGTACCTTTTATGTTTATGTTGACTGATGAATAAAAATTCATTTTGCTAAATATTTAATTTGTAAACCAAGACAAAATTTTGTTTTTCTTAAATCTTTCATTTCAAATTCCTTTTTCAAATAGTCTACTGCTTTTGGAAGTTCTTCAGCAGTTCCAATAATATTCAAATCATCAACATATACATCGATTATGGTAAATTCAAATCCTGACTTCTTTATAAAAACACATGGACAAATAGGATCATTTTTATAACATTCTTTTAACCAATATTCACTAAGACGATTATACCACATACGCCTGGATTGTTTTAATCCATACAAAGATTTTTGTAATTTAATTGAATAATTTTTTCGTGAATTTGAATTATATTTTTTGACATTTTAAATCTTTCAGGGATTTTCATATAAATATCATTATCAAGTGAGCCATACAGATAAGCTATGACTATATCCATTAGGCTATGACTATATCCATTAGGTCTATATCAAGTCTTTCATGAACTGCTAGACTAATAAGATATCGAAATGTTATTGCATCTACCACAGGAGAGTATGTCTCTTCATAATTAATTTCAGGTCTTTGCGAAAAACCTTGTGCAACAAGTCTTGCTTTGTATCTCACAACTTCATTTTTCTCATTTCTTTTTCGTACAAATACTCATTTATATCCTACTGGCTTCACACCTCCAGGTGTTTGGACTATTGGTCTGAAAATCTTACGTCTTTCAAGAGAATTCAATTCTGCTTATATTGCATCTTTTCATTTTGCCCAATCAATTCTATTTCGACATTCTTAAACAGATCGTGGTTCAAGATCATCATTTTCATTCATAATATTTAATATTACATTATATGTAAAACAATAGTCCACAACTATTTCATGTTGATTATATCTTTTTTCAGAACCAATATAATTTATCAATATCTCTTTATTTTTATTAATTTCATACACTTTTACTTCTTCAGGAAGTGTATCCATATTAGTATTTGTATTTTTAATAAAATTATCTTTATTATTTATTATTTTTATCTTTCGAGGATTTTATCCTTAGAACCAATCGGCCTTCCACGCTTCAGGCATGCTTGAGATTCATTAATAGTAATAAGTTATCATTCTAGGATGTTAATACTGATTGGAACATTGATAGCTAGTATATGAGATTTTGTTACTCATTTTGAATCAGTAAGTGCATCTGGCAATTGATTTATTAATTTTTGCAGATAAATTATTTTGTGAACTTCTTGTTTACATTGTTTTGTTCTAGGGTCTAGATGAGACAATGATGAAGTATTCCATATAATTATATTTTTCAACCTTTTATTGTCGTCTCCTAATATTAGAAATGTTGTTTCATCAAAATGACAATCTGCGAATCGTACAGTAAATACATCTCCCGTTAATGGCTCAAGATATTTAATTATTGAGGGAGATTCATATCCAACATATATTCCTAATCTCCTTTGAGGACCCATCTTAGTGCGTTGTGGTGGAACAATTGGGATTTAAACCGCGCATCCAAAAATTTTTAAATGAGAAATATTTGGCTCTTGAACAAAAGCCAATTGCAGCGGGGAGAATTTATGATAGCTTGTAGGTCTAACTCGTATAAGTGATGCTGCATGTAAAATAGCATGTCCCCATACTGAAGTAGGGAGCTTGGTTCTCATAAGCATTGGTCTAGCTATTAATTGAATGCGTTTAATAAGTGATTCTGCTAGATCATTTTGTGTATGAACACGTGCTACAGGATGTTCAACTTTTATCCCAAGTGATATACAATAATCATTAAAAATTTGGGATGAAAATTCACTAGCATTATCAAGACGAATTGTCTTAATTGGATGACCTGGAAATTGTGCTCGTAATCGAATTATTTGAGTAAGTAATCTTGCAAATGCCAAATTACGTGATAATAATAAGTATATATGTGACCATCTAGTGGAAGCATCTATTAAAACCATAAAGTATCTAAATGGTTCACAAGGTGGATGAATAAATCCACATATATCACCTTGAATTCATTTTAAAAATACAGGTGATTCTATTCCAATTTTAGCTGGTGATGACTTAATAATTAATTTTCCTTGAGAACAAGCAGTACAAAAAAATTCATTGTCTTGAAGAATCTTCTGGTTTTTCAATGGATGTCCATATTAATTTTGAATATTTTTTCTCATTATTATTGAACCAGGATGACCTAATCGGTCATGCCATACAATGAAAATATTTGGATTTATAAACTTCTGGTTTATCATGAGATTTATTTCAATTATACCAATTTTTATATAATTAAAATCAAAGAAAAAAGCAAAAAAAATTTCTAATACACATTTTTTACCTGAAATAATTCTTGTAATATGGAGATATTCTTGATTATTCTCATTTATTGTCTCAATATGATATTTATTACTGCGAATATCTTTAAAACTTAACAAATTTCTATGAGATTTTGAAGAAAATAATGTATTATTTATAATAAGTTTTGTTCCTCTTGGTAATAATATATTAGTTCTTTCGGAGCCTTCAATAATTTTGGTTTTACCAGATATTGTAGTAACAATTGCCTCACCTATTTTTAAAGATGAAAAATAGTTGACATTTTTCAAAATTGTATGAGTGGTTGCACTATCCACAATACATATATCTTCTTCATTTATCTTGGATTCAATCAAATGTGGAGAAATATTCATTTATTTCTTCATTGAAAAAAAATATATTATTAGAATAGAAAAAACGATTACATATAATGAAAAATAAAATAAAATAAAAATATTATATTAGAGTAAACAAACCTCACACAAAACACAATTAAATAAAACAAAATATGTATTAAAAAAACATATAAAATGTTATGATATCTTTGATTAATTATCTTTTTCAACGGGTTCAAAAAAATCAGCCATATCCAAATGTGTTATATCAATAGGATTATCATCTTGAAAAACACAATTGATCTCTATATTCTTTCCTTTATTTTTCAATGATGTTTGATAAAGTTCAACAAGATGTTTAGACGTATGACAAGTACGTGACTAATGTCCACTCATATCACAATGATAAGATTTACTTTCCATATTTTTTAAATAAGACTTATTTTACTCACTTTTTCCTTTGTCATGTTTTGCTCCATCATTATCCCACTTTTGGTGGTAATATATACATTTAGAATAAGAATTATTGTTATAACTACCACCATAATAATTGTTTTGACTACGACCATTATTACGATCACGTTCGCGCCCGCGGCCACGACCACGACCACGCTCTCTGCCTCGTATATGTTCATTATTATTATTATATGTCACAACATTCACTTCAGGGAATAGAGTAGAACCAGTAGGGCGTGCCTCATGATTTTTCATTAGTAGCTCATTATTTTGCTCAGTCACAAGAAGACATGAAATTAATTCAGAATATTTTTTAAAACCTTTTTCTCGATATTGCTACTGCAGGAGCACATTTGAAGCATGAAAAGTAGAGAAAGTTTTTTCTAGCATATCATAATCATTAATTTTCTCTCCACATAATTTTAATTGAAAACTAATTCGAAATATTGCAGAATTATGTTCACTCACAGTTTTAAAATCTTGTAGTCGTAAATGCATCCAATCATATCGAGTTTTTGGAAGAATAACTGTTTTTTGGTGGTCATATCTTTCTTTTAAATTTTTTCAAAGAACAAGTGAATCTTTTACAGTAAGATATTCAGTTTTTAATCCTTCATTAAGATGGTGACGAAGGAAAATCATTGCCTTTGCACGATTTTACATTGAAGCATCATTGTCTTCTTTGATTGTATCTCCAAGACCCATAGCATTTAAATGAATTTCAGCATTTAATATCCATGATAAATAATTTTTTCTCGTAATGTTAAAAGCCACAAACTCAAGTTTTATGAGATTTGTCATGATTAAACTATCGTATAAATAATAATTATGTTAGAGATGCAATACACAAATAAATAAAATATTAATACACAAAATAATATTTCAATCATAGATAACATTTATTTATTCGTGTGCAATTATAACATATATAAGTTATTGTATTTAATATATTGAATTATAAATATAGATTATAGACATGTGAATTAAATTACTCTATTTAATAAAAATAAAAGATGAGAATATAATATATTAAGTCATACTACTGTTATTTTTAAAAAAATAAAAAAACAAGTTATTGTTATTGGTCAAACAAATAATAAATACTAATAAAACAAAACAATGTGAATAAACAAGATAAATAAATCACGTGGAACAAAAAAATTGTAAATATTCAATAAAATTTTAAAAAATAAAACATAGATATATGGAAGTGGTGCACATATCATTTGTATAGAAAACAATATGGTTTATCAAAAGAATAATTAATATATACAAGTTTTAAAAATATAAATAAATAAAATAAAATATATGTTATACATTTTAAGTATTTTACATTTTATATATTATTTCACAATACCTATATTTCATAATTATTTTCAATAAATCATATAGGTTTGATTAAAATATAGAAAAACCTTAATTCTAATAGCAAATATAAATATGAAACTAAATAATGTAAATAAAAGTAAATCATATATAATTCATTAAGATGGTGATATAAATAAATAAAAAATGTTAAATTAAAATATTAAGAGTAGAAGAACTTATATGGAAGAGAATCGTGCTGATAACGTGTTATGAAAAGTAAAAAAAACAAAAACAAGAACAATAACAAGAATAATAATAATAATAATGGAGAAGAGAGAGTTTTTTATTGTTTTCTTGGTGTGTTATATAAAGTAATAAGAATCCCTATTTATAAAGTTTATCTCTATTATAAGTTATAAAATATAAATTCACCATAAGTTAAATCTTATAAATAATATATAAAACTAAACATAATGTATTAAATAAATATACCAAGTAATGAGGTAGTGGAATAGTTAAAAAAACATCCATATTATATATATTTATAATAAAATATTTATTATTTTTTAAAAAATAAGAAAATAATTATATTTAATTAAAAGAGAGATATTAAAATAATAAATAAAATAATTATATTTAATTAGAAGAGTGGAAAAATTAAAGTAATTTAATTTTTTTTTAAAATTTATATATTTTATAATTATGATATTTATTTTTAGATAGAATACTAATTATTAATTAAGTGAGGCATCTTTGAATTGCATTAAAATATGCATTAAATTGAAGTATATTTAATTCTTGTATGAAAGAAAAAGGGATTAATTAATCAATAAATAAATAAACAAAGAAAAAAAAAAGGGAGTTGAGAATAATGAGATCTAGAGAGGGATACTGTAGATAGAGAAAGAGAGAGAGAGGGAAGAGGAAGATAGTATAAATGAGCCAAGTCTCTACCTACGTACCCGCGCCGTTCACTTCTCTAAGAGTGATATCTTCTACTAGTGCCTCTGCCTCTCTCTCTTTCTCAACGAACCCTTCTCCTTTTCTTAGCTACTCTCTTCGTCTCCATACCTTTTACTCCTTTTCTTCTTCTTCTTCTTCTTTCAGGTAATATACACCCTTTTTTTTTTTAATTCAATTTCCAATCTTTTTATTGATTCAATTCTTTTATCTTACAGATCTGATTTAAGAGTTGTCATTTCTGTTTTTCTTGTTTTGACTTTCACCATTTCTTTTATCTGCTCATTCTTGTCAAAGGGTTTTTTTTTTTTTTGGCTGGTGTTTAGTATGATTTTGGTGGTATAAATGATTGAATTATGGACTTTATAGAGTTGGGATTTCTTTCCTTTTTCTGGATTTTGAAGTTCAAGTTTCGACTTTTTATCTCATTTTGGCTTTTGATTTGCTTACTCAGATTGATTTAAGTGATTGAATCCGGGATTTTGAGTTTTTATTCAGATCTGAAAATTGAGAAAGACCCATGATCTGGATCCATGTCTACTGTTGATATGAAGCTTAATTTCAATTTTATCTATTCATGCCTTTTGTGCTTAAATACGTTACCCAACATGATATGTAGAGAGCGAAGCTTTTGATGCTATTTGTTCTTATTTATTTGGATAATTTAAATAAACTGATTCATATGTATATGGTAGTATTTGTTAGGTGCTCTTCTGTTTTCTTTTTATGGGTACCGGGCTTTTTTTCTCTTCAATTTAGCATTGCAAAACTGTTGCTTTGAATTGAATATGATGCTTTATCACATCTTTTTCTTTTTTAAATGGAATGACCTTATGGGGTGTTTTCCGTGCAAATTATACTGTTTTTGACTTGTAATACTTGTTTTTCTGGCTTATGGTGAAACAGAGCAATGGCCTCACACATTGTTGGTTATCCTCGCATGGGCCCCAAGAGAGAGCTCAAGTTTGCCTTGGAATCTTTCTGGGATAAAAAGATCAGTACTGAGGAATTGCAGAAGGTGGCAGCAGATCTCAGGTCATCCATCTGGAAGCAGATGGCTAATGCTGAAATCAAGTTTATTCCTAGCAACACTTTTTCGTACTATGATCAAGTGTTGGATACCACAGCAATGTTAGGTGCTGTTCCCCCTAGATATGGTTGGAATGGTGGTGAGATTGGGTTTGATGTATACTTTTCCATGGCTAGAGGTAATGCCTCTGTCCCTGCTATGGAAATGACCAAGTGGTTTGACACCAACTAGTAAGTGACAAAAAATTTCCTTAATGGTTGGAGATATTTATATTAATTTGTTCTAAATAAATAAATTATAATTTTTCGTGTGCAGTCATTACATTGTACCTGAACTGGGACCAGATGTCAAGTTCTCTTATGCATCTCACAAGGCTGTTGATGAGTACAAGGAGGCCAAAGCTGTAAGTTAAACTTGATCTCTCTTTATTGTTTATTGGTATTTCGAATGCTTTTTTTTATTTGTTTCTTCTTTTAATTGATTGTGGGAGATGCTTCATCCTGGGGTATTTAGTTTGAATTTTCTAGTTATGGATATCATATAAAGTAAGTGTATGAGCATATCTACTAATACTCTACACTTACAAATAAGTGTCAAGTCAACTAATAACTATTTTCCTGTGTTGGTGCACCCGCTGTAGCAACTTTACTATTTAAGAAGGTTTCTCAAGCGGATAATATTTGAGTCCCATGATGTTGTATCATTAAAATGATTAAGATTTTCATTTATAAGATTGTCTCACATTTTCTATTTTAAGTTATTTGCAAGGAAAAAAAATTTATGTCCAGGAAAAAAATGATATTTTATATAATCTTTGATATTGATAGTCCACTGTCTTTTTATTTCTGTTGTGCAGCTAGGAATTGAGACTGTGCCCGTTCTCGTAGGTCCTGTTTCCTATTTACTACTATCAAAACCAGCAAAGGGTGTAGAGAAATCTTTTTCTCTTCTTTCCCTAATTGACAAGATTCTTCCTGTCTACAAGTAAGGGCTCAACCTATTTCCTGAAATTTTTGCAGGGTGGATTAGTGAATAACTGAAGGCTAAACATCCTAGAAATATGTGTATGTGTGCATGTGTGCGCGCCAATGGCATTTTCCTCTTGTCTCCATATTGAGAACCTATGCTACTGATTTGTTTCTTTCAGGGAAGTTGTTACTGAACTAAAGCAAGCTGGTGCTAGCTGGATTCAGTTTGATGAGCCTAAGCTCGTGATGGATCTTGATGCTCACGAATTACAAGTGTTTACTCACGCATACTCAGAGCTTGAGGCATCTTTATCTGGT
Organism: Aleurites moluccanus; assembly: GCA_948193065.1. NCBI lineage: Eukaryota > Viridiplantae > Streptophyta > Magnoliopsida > Malpighiales > Euphorbiaceae > Aleurites > Aleurites moluccanus. The sequence continues at coordinate 18,794 of CANXYC010206698.1, read as the reverse complement.
GTGAATGTTTTGGTTGATACATACTTTGCTGATGTTCCAGCTGAGGCATACAAAACCCTAACATCTTTGAAGGGTGTTAGCGGATTTGGATTTGACCTAGTTCGTGGGAGTAAGACCCTTGATTTAATTAAGGGTGGATTCCCTTTTGGAAAATTCCTCTTTGCTGGTGTAGTTGATGGAAGGAACATCTGGGCTAATGATCTTGCTGCTTCTGTTGATACGCTGCATTCTCTTGAAGCCATTGTGGGCAAAGGTATTCACTCTTTAGCTCAACCTTTATCATTGAAATGAAGTTAAGCAATGCTATATGTGATGTTATTTTGCAGACAAGGTTGTGGTCTCTACTTCCTGCTCTCTCCTACACACTGCAGTTGACCTAATAAATGAGCCTAAGTTGGATAAAGAGATCAAGTCATGGCTTGCATTTGCTGCACAGAAAGTACTTGAAGTAAATGCCTTGGCCAAGGCACTTGCTGGACACAAGGATGAGGTAGTTTTGCAGTTTTTTTCAAATTATGTATTTTGTTCAATTATTCGTAACTCACAAGCGTACTGCCTATTCAATTAGTTGTTACTTGCATGTTTTTATTCATGTATTCCACTACTCTGTTAATCGAACTCATTTGAAAATTTCAAGACTATTTGAGAACCTAATTGTTCATTTTAATGTTGAATGGAATAATTGGATGGTTTCACATTAGCCTGCTTGGTCTGCATTTTTCTTTATTTTAAAGTTCTTGAAAACACCTATTACCATTCTAGATACTATTTCGTATTCCCTCCAACTCTTTCTTCAATATTAAAGCATATCTGGACATTAGTTAAAACCTAAATATTTAACCTGCGGTGTACATGACACTTAAAGCTAGTTTTTCCTATTTCTTCTAAACCTTTTTCTACTCATCAATGAGAGTGATATGACAGTGGCTTAAGAATTTTCAACAATGATCAAGTAATTCTGCAGTGAACAGTTAGGATTCTCTTTGTTGAGCTCAATGCTTTCAATTCATATTACTGTTATCACTCTTTGAGCATCAATTAGTCTATCGGTAATAGTAACAAGAACCTATTATGAAGATTTTTTGTTCTTAAATGATTAGTTAAAGCATTTCTAAGCTCTGTAATTTTTGTGCATCCAGGCATTCTTCTCTTCCAATGCATTAGCTCATGCCTCAAGAAAATCCTCTCCAAGGGTGACAAATGAGGCAGTACAGACTGCTGTAAGTGATGTCTATAAAATTATATTTATTCCTTAAAATATGTTCCGGTGTTGGTTAACTTATGTTCACTCTGGATTGTTGTTCCTTCTTGCTTAGGCTGCTGCTTTGAAGGGATCTGACCACTGCCGGGCTACAAATGTTAGTGCAAGGCTAGATGCTCAGCAGAAGAAGTTGAACCTTCCAATTCTTCCCACCACCACAATTGGTTCCTTCCCTCAGACTCTAGATCTTAGGAGAGTGCGTCGTGAATACAAGGCTAAGAAGTGAGAACATTGCTGGTCCCCAGATTGTGTGATTAATTTCAAGTCATGTATTAGGTTAACTGATTTGTATTTCTCTTTGAAAACCAAAAAATAGGATCTCTGAGGATAATTATGTCAAGGCCATCAAGGAGGAAATTAGCAAAGTTGTCAAGATCCAGGAAGAGCTTGACATTGATGTTTTGGTGCATGGTGAACCAGAAGTAAGCTTTCTCCCTTGAGAAAATATTATTTTCTCAATTATGTCTTACCTTATCATTTGACAAATCTTATTGGTCTCTAATAATGATTTACAACAGAGGAATGACATGGTTGAGTACTTTGGTGAGCAATTGTCTGGTTTTGCTTTCACTGCAAATGGGTGGGTTCAGTCATATGGTTCTCGTTGTGTGAAGCCTCCAATTATCTATGGTGATGTGAGCCGACCCAAGGCTATGACTGTCTTCTGGTCATCCATGGCTCAAAGCATGACCAAGCGACCTATGAAGGGAATGCTTACTGGTCCAGTTACCATTCTGAACTGGTCCTTTGTCAGAAATGATCAGCCCAGGTAACAAGATAATGCAACTGATATTAAAATAATCTTTGCAGATTTTTAGATGGTTTGTAACATTTTCTAACTCTGTGTTTGAAAGACATGAGACATGCTATCAAATTGCCTTGGCCATCAAGGACGAGGTCGAGGATCTTGAGAAAGCTGGGATCACTGTAATCCAGATTGATGAGGCTGCATTGAGAGAGGGTTTACCCCTAAGGAAGTCTGAGCATGCTTTCTATCTGGATTGGGCTGTTCATTCTTTCAGGATTACTAACTGTGGTGTCCAAGATACGACGCAGGTTCATCTTTTTTTTTTTTTCCCTTCCAACTCCTTGTTTTCATTTTAGTAATCTTACATCTTTGTTTGGTTGGTCTTCGAGTGTTACTAAAATCGTATGGAAAAAAGTCATGTTGAAAATAAAAGACATAGTAAATTTGACTACATGGAGAATTTTGGAATCCCATTTGGAGGATGGGGACATACATACTTTTGGTGCTGGTCTAGTGGTATTTTGTTGCTGGGTGAAATACTGAAATATTTCAACTTGTAACTTGCATAATTATAATGTAAAAATGTATTTCTTGGACAGATTCACACCCACATGTGCTACTCAAACTTCAATGACATTATCCACTCGATTATTAACATGGATGCTGATGTCATCACCATTGAGAACTCAAGATCAGATGAGAAACTTCTCTCTGTTTTCCGTGAGGGGGTGAAATACGGTGCAGGAATTGGGCCTGGTGTGTATGACATTCACTCACCCAGGATCCCGTCCACAGAAGAAATTGCTGATCGCATTAATAAGATGCTTGCAGTCCTTGAAAGCAACATTCTCTGGGTCAACCCGGATTGTGGTCTCAAGACCCGAAAGTATGCCGAAGTGAAACCAGCCCTGAGCAACATGGTTGCTGCTGCCAAGCTTCTTCGCAGCGAGCTTGCAAGTGCCAAGTGAGTTGATGGAATACCTAAAGCATTACATTACATATATTTGAAAAGGGGAAATTATGTATTAAAGCTCGAATAATTTGTCAGCCTTTTTGGGATGGTTATTCTTGTTATTTTTCTTTAAAAGTTAGTCAGCAGTGATTGTATATCTGGATCTGCTCTGCGGATTTTGTCTTCAATTTTATCCTTGCGAATTTATTCTATTTTCTTTGTTGATGTTTTCCTCGATTATATCTTGAGAGTGCAAGCGCTTGTAATGGAATAAGATTTGAAATGAAAAATTATACTGATTGAAAACAATGAATTATTACTACTTTTCTGTTGTTTGGTTATTCAATAGAAGGGTCTGTCCAACATGTTCTGATAACCAAGCTCGTAACCAAGTGTACACTCTTCCAGGTGCTGAAATGGATGTCAAATATAGGATTTCAACATTGCCTTCTTGGGTTAAAGATTTAATATGCTTTCGCTACTCAGGTTTTTTAAGAGGTTTTTCTTTTATAGTTGATGCTTATTCTACACTCGTTTCAACTCTCATGAAATCCATTTTCATTTTGAAAATATAAAAATTATTATGATTCATTCAAATAAATGTAGAACTGTAAATTTAACATGAAAATAAATATAAATTTATAATTTATATGAAAGTTCAATGTCAATACTAACCTTGGCTTCAAATCATTATCCATTATAACAATTTATTGATTCCCATTTTCTGGGCTCCCATGTTTCCAGCATTAATGTCATGTTTTGATGCATTTTTCTCACGAAATAAATTTATTAATAACTAAAGTTATTTTTTTTTAATTAGTGGTCATCTAATAAATTCATATCAAAAGCTCGCCAGAATGGATAATGTGCCACGTCACTAATCTAGCCATTCCAACCACACTGGCCGCTGCAATCACTCCAACTTCTTTCCTTCTTTCTGCCTTTTATTTTAGAAGAACCTTTCTCTTTATCACCTCCAGCGTATTCAAAATTTGTAAGAAGAGGAAACACTTTTCATATACAGCGATAGATAGAAGTAAAAAATTCATCAAAAAATATTATAATAATTAAATAAATTTATTTAAAAAATTTAAAAATAATAAAATATTAGTAACCAAAAACTATTATAATATCATTAAAAAAGAAAAATGAAAAAAAATTGGAAAAAAAATAAAAGAAAATTAGAAAGAAAAAGAAATAAAATGAAAGAAAATAAAATAAAATAATATTTTATTAAAAATTAAAAAATTAATTTTTGAAATAAAAAAATAATTTTATTAATTATATCAAATTTCAGAAAATAAATTATAATATTACTCTAAAAAAATTTTAAAAATTAAGGAGAATCACGTAATCCATTGACTCTATATCAATCCGCCTCTGCCTGCTTCTATATGATTAATATCACTGGCTTCTATCAGTGTCGAAGCGGGAGTAGCGAAATATCAAGTGAAAATGAAAGCTCTAATGTGTTGGTTTTTATACATATACACGTTTTATACATAGAGAAAGAGACTAATTTCTTTATGAACATGTTTTCTTTTAACACATTCTTTTTCTCTGTCAAGGTTCTTCTGGTTTGGTGAGGGTTCTTTCGGCTGTGAAAGGTACTTTAGAAAGTATGCTTTGGAAACATAGAATAGGTCACCTCATGCCTAAGGTAATGTGGAAAGTTCTTTGTTTGATATAAAAGCTTCCTAATTTGCTGCAAATGATTATTTTATTATACTCCCATATCTCATGAGATTGTTCGTAGAATCTTACTCTAGTTTATGTTAAATAGGGGTGCCAACTTTTTGTCGTGAATAAACTAGAAGTCAATTCCTTTATTTTAATTTTTTTTTCTGAGAGAATTAAAGAACCTGTATTGCTAAAAAATGGAGGTCATGGACCTCAAAATACAAAATAGAAGCTAACTGTTGGGAGGACAAGACACCCAATCTACTGGACATGAATTAGCATAGCTCCTCTTAGCCAGCCAATCAGAGCTTAATTGGCTCAGCGAGGGATACAAGAAAATTCAGCATGATCAAAATGATTTAAACTCCTAACAGTCTTAGCCACAAGAGTTTCAATTTCCTACAGTGAACTGTTACCTTGTGAACGAGCTTTGACTAAAATCTTTGCATCAGATTCAAAGATGACCCGTTGAAACTTGAGGTTTTTAGCCATTTCAATGGCAGCCAATACACTACGGGTCTCGTCTTGAAGACTAAAGCAGCACTTTATAGAGGAAGTGTTTCCAAACAAAATTGTACCCGTATTATTCCTCCGTATTATTGCTATTCCAGCCCTTTTATTAGCAAAATTAAAAGAGGCATCACAATTGAACTTGATAAATCCTAGGGGAGGGGGCACCATCACTGAACCAAATGATGATTGTGGGAAACTGGAGATTTACGGTGACAAGCATCAAGATTTTTATGGAATCAATCATTCTTCTAACTGTATCACTTGGGATTGGATTAGAGTGCTTAAAGATACAATCATTTCGATTTCCATATTTGCCAACATAATATGACAATTTCTCAAATTTTTAAAGAATTCTCGAGGAAATTTGCTATACTAGACCACTAAACAGGAAAAGCAAGAATAGATGCGATATTAGGTTTATAGGTCAATGGGGTTGCAAACCAAATTGCAATTACATGAGGGCATTCAAACAAAATATGCTCAACCGATTTAGGATAAAGATTACATACCTTACATATTGGAGAGTTAATAATATTTCATTGGAATAGATTTTCTCTCGTTGCCAATGAATTCCTTGCTGCTCTCCAAACAAACATTTGGACTTTTAGTGGCACTAACTCTGAAATTCCCATCCTTTTCAAAATGCCACACCAATCTATCATTGACATTAGGTGGACCAATTGGGTTAGCACAAATAGCGTCCCTTTCTTCTCTATTGAACAAAACTCTCAGCTTTTGAATATCCCATCGATTGGTTCTTGAGATGATAAGATCACACTGATAGCATTCCATCGAATTCCAGCTACTAAAAGCTAGACCAAACCCAAGAAGGATTGTGCCCTTTTGTAGCTGTATAAATGTTCCTCTTTACTCGCTTGTGAAAGGGTCTTTGCTTTCAAACTGCCACATTCTTTAGAATACCGTCCTTGATAAATGATAGAGCTTGAGTCCTTGACTGACCCTAGTGAATAGGTAAACCCATATAGGATTTCTTATATTGTGTCTGTTGCATCTTCAAGATGCCCATAATGGAATTTCTCGATGCTAAAGGAGAGTGTTGTAATTTACGACTTTTGAAGGTTGATTTTCTGGCCATAAGCATTGATGTATGCATCAATAATTTGTTTCAACATCACTGCCTCTTGAGTTGTAGCTTTTCCAAAGATTAAATTGTCATTCGCAAACAAGGAACAAATAAGCACCAAACATCTCTTTGTAATTTTAGAACCTTCAATGAAACTTGCACAAAGAAAATCATCCAATGTCAAAGCAAGAACATTAGTTACAAAGTAAGTATGAAATTGGAGATATTGGGTCTCCTTGTCTTAGACCCCTAGAAGGGTTGAAGAATTTGGAAGGAGAGCCATTAATGAGAATGGCATAAGAACTGCTCCTAACACAATTCATGGCCATCGTAACCCAATCTGAATGAAATCCCATCTTGATAAGAACTCTCACCAAAAAGAGCCAATCTACTAACATAAACCTTTTGCATAGCAACTTTTAAAGCTATATTGTGGAATGTGGACTTCATATGGTTTAGAGCATGGAATACCTCATGTGCTAGAATATTATCCTGAATACTTCTGCCAGACATAAAGGCAGCTTGGCACGGATGAACTAAAGATGAAAGGGAAGATTTTAGACGATTGACTATGGTTTTGGAGATGATTTTATAGAAGAAATAACAAATGCTAATTGGACGATAATGAGCCAAAGAAGATGGGTAAGGGACTTTCGGAATTAAGACAAGGAAAGTTCTGTTACATTGTTTAAACAAACATTTAGATTAGTAGAACTTTTCACAGCTTCCATAATATCATAACCTACTTTATCCCAGAATTTTTGGAAAAAAAATTCCAGGAAATCCATTAGAACTAGGAGCTTTAAATACACCAAGGGAAAAAAAATTCCTCTATTTTAACTTAATCTATAATTACTCTGAATGTACATAAAACTTAAAATTATTAATTAATTCCATAAAGTGTTAGAATCACATATATCCATTGAAATTATTAATTAATTTAAAGAATTAAAATTACATTTATTAATTGAAAATCAACTTATCTCGGCCTCAAATTTGATTCGTTTTTACATAATTTAAAATATAAATTTTTTAATCTGAAATAAATTAATAAAAAATATTTTTTTGAAAAATTTTAAATTTTTTGACAATCTTTAAAAAAATATAATTCAACTTAAAACCCATAAAATTTACTCAAAATCCTTTTTGAAAGTTAGCTTGATGTATAATATAACTCTACGCGCCCCTTTTAACTTGAAAAAAATAATTAATAAAATATAATATATAAATTTTTTGATAGTTTTAGAAAAAATATATTTCAACTTAAAACCCAAAAAAGTTTTCTCAAGGTGTACAATCCGACCCAACGTGCCCGCAATTCATAATCTATCTATTCAAACCCACTTAAAAAAGTTGACACTGAAAACAATTCAAATTCAAAATTTCCCAATCCAAATCCATTAATTTGAGGACCTGTAGTATAATAAGTAGATACCATTGACCTGATGAGAGCCCATTGGCAAATATAATAAGTAGGACCTGTAAATAAAGAATAAGCAAGATCATAAATGCTTTGGAGCGTGTCCGGTGGAAAACCTTTGATGCCTGAATCAATAGGCTTGTAAAAAAAAAAATCGAGAGAGCATATAGATGGGACTCTAATCTTTTCTTTTATCTTTTATTTACTTTTTTATAGAAAAATATGAAAAATTTCTTGGGACATGTGCCCTAAGTTATTGGAGGTCAAATTTAATACTTATCGAATTATCTTCCATTCTCTCGTTTTTTTTAGCATATCGAAAAACAGATTAAAAAAATAAATAGATGATCATATTGTAAATAAAGAAGCCAAATTAAAAATCGATATATAAATGAACATGATAATTCAATTTGTGTATAAAAAAAATCATATTGAATGTAAATATAAATGTGAGCTGAGGGATTCGATTTGAAGACATCTAAATATCTAAATAAAAATGACAAGTTGAAGAGTTTAATCATAAAGCAATTGAACACAGAGAACTAACGAACTCATTATTATGGGAGCCATACTAACAGCTCACATATATAATGCATATAAATAATTATTACATTATTGTCACATTGTAGTGTGACCTTATAATTTTCAATGACTTCAAGTCTTTGATATTGCGTTACATGAATTTACAAATTTGAAATAACTTTAATAGCTTTAAGATTATCCTCTCAATTTTAAATAATAGTTTTTAGAAGAATTTTTTTACTAGAACGGGACAACAACTTCTTATTTCACCTCTACATCCTTTTCCAAATCTTTTCTTTTAATAAAAACTAAAAATCTACTTCTTTCTTCCAACCAATTCAATTTTTTATGCTGAATTGGCATGTTCAGTGAAAATATGAAAACACGATTTAAATTAATTACATTCTAAATGGGGTATAAAAAATTAAATCCTAAAATAAAAGCATTTTTTAGGAAAAAATTCATCCCAAACCCTCGAAATTTATTATGTTTCATATAATAACATTCTGAATTATTATCTCAATTTTTTTTATAATATAGAACAATTTTTATAATTTAATACTCGATAAATTAATAATTTATATTATATGATAAATTTCTATAGTTTCAACCTGGATTAAATTAATAATTTTCATAAATTAATAAAATAATAATTTTTTAAAAATCATTATATAATTATATGATCTCATTCATATTATAAATTAATAATTTGTTAATATTATACATATAATAGATTGTGTTATGTATTTTATTAAAATATGATTCTAAAAATTATTTAAAATTTATATACTTATACTTATTTGTTTCTTATTTATTTCGTTTAATTCATATTCAATTTATTATATTTTTTTCTTCAATTTATTTAGTTTATATTTAATTGATTATTTTTTTTTTCATTTCAATTAGTTTATATTCAATTAATATTTTTTTTTATAATTTCAATTAATTTATATTCAATTTATCATATTTTTTTTATTCAATTCATTTATATTCATATAGAATTGATTACAAGATTAGTAAAAAATAATGAGTTTTTAGTTGTTTAAATATATATATTTATTGAATTATAAATATTTTTTAAATTAATAAATTATTAATTCATTAATTAATTAATAGAACTTATTACGATATTAATTTATAGAGTTTAATGTAGTCAATTTTTTATTATAGAAGTAAAATTATGGGGAAATTCATTAACAATGGTCTAAATATATTAAAAATTTTCATTAATTTTTCACCATGAAAATTATTAAGGTAAAAAAAAAAGATTCAAATTAATTTCCAATATAACAAAAAAAAAAATAAAAAAAAATAAATCAAATGGACTTTTGACTTTATAATTAATAATAAAAGAATTATTTCAATTGTAATTTGAATATAATTGATAGTAAATTTTGAAATCAAATTACACTGCATAAAACTTTTTATGCTCTTCCACTCTCACTAATCCCAATAAAACTTTTTATAGCAAGTGTTTCATTTTATTACATTAATAAAATGCACATATAAATACATGAAATTAGTATACAAACACAAATTAAAAAAGAATTAGTTATCAGACTTGCTAGTGGAGGATCTAATTGCTTTCATTGCATAAATCCCAATAACCACTACTAAAACTACCACAACCCAATTCATCAAATTTGTTGGTTTCTTCTTCAATTCCATAACCATATTATAAAATTTTTTCTTGCAGTTTCCCATTTCCAATTTGTAATTCCCGCTTGCAATCCCTCTTCCCCTGTTTTCATGAACACAAGAAGCAACATTGTCCTGTTCTATACCTGCACTAGCCGGTTTATATTTACTTGGATCCTTCTCTTTTTTAATTATTCGATGAACACTCTCACTTTTTTCTTTATCCACTTCTTCAGGCTTAGATGGTTCTGCAGGTGGTTTTTGTGGCTTTGGAGCTTCTACGTTCGCGGGCTGCACTAGCTTTACTGTGGGTTTTGGAGGTTCTACAACGGGTTGTGGGGGCTCTAGTGCAAGCTTTGGTGGCTTTGGAGTTTCTTTGCTGGGTGGTACTGGTGGCTTTGGTGGTTGTTGTATAACATTTTGTTGTTGGGGCTCATTATCGGGAACAATGATTTTAGGGTGCCGAATTAGAAGTAAACCTTCTTCGAATTTGGCAGTAATTTTATTTGAATCATAATTTGATGCAATTTGGATTTCCTTGCGAAATTGGCTAATTCTATTTTTATTATCAAGTGGACGTTTTCCACTTATTCTCAAGTATCTTGATGAAGTAGTTTGAACTCTCAATTGCTCCTTTTTAAACCCTGTAATAAAATTTGTTAATTAATTATATTAATTAGTAACTATATAAAACATTATATTTTTTGAACAAATTCATTTCTAAATAAATAAAACTCAATATTCCTAAGTTTAAAATGTTTATGTTCATTTTTCTTACAGTTAAGTACTCAATCCCTTTTTTACTTTGATAAATGTTGAAAATTTAAATTTTATAAGAATTCAATCAAATAAATTCTACTTTATCAATTTTCATATTTAAAAAATAATAATTTATAAAATTCAAATTTTCAATAGAAAAAAAATATTTTTAAAATAAATAGAAATTCTACCATTTTAAATTTGATTTTATAAAAATTCAATTAGATTTCGTATGTATTCAAATTTCAATTATATTCTTATAATTTATAGCCTAATCTTTTAGAATTTTAATACTATTAGTTATTTTAAAAGTAAATAAGAAAATAAAATAAATTGAATTCATGTAATGCTAATAAATTAAATTAAAAAAAAATGAATTTTATAAATTATCTTCATTCAATTATAAAAATTAATTAAATAAAATTTATTTAAATTGAATTCTTATAAAATTTGAGATATTTAATATATCATAGATATCAGTTGAAATTTAAAATTAATAAAAAAAATTATAAAAAAAATAAAGAGTTATACTCACGTAACTTTATAATTTAAATTTTAGATTTATCGAAAAAGAAATAAATACAAGTTTAAATATTTCTATAGAAATAAAAATAAATAAATAAATAAAAAATTACAGACCTGGTAGATAGACCTTAAGCGTGTCAGCTGCAGGCTCTCTTACCCACTCCATTGATGGCTCAAAATTTTCATAAGAACGTTGATCAGATGCAGTATTCCTTTGTGGCCTTGTGGAATCCATTTTTGCCTTCTTCTTTTCTTTTTGTTGCTTTGATTTAGTTTGGAAAAAAACTCACAACTTAATGGGTTTTTATACACAACTTAGAAATAATTTACAAACCTATGTATAACAACTTCTTGGGTTTTGCCTCTGTGTTAGCTTTGAATATTCTTTATTCCTTCTACAAATTGTTTGGATTTTGTTTCCTTTGAAAATAATTATTCCTTTTCTCATACTAACTGTTTCTTTGGGTTTGAAAACTCTTTTAGATCTGTTGTTTCTAACTTAGGCAAAGGGACAATTCTTTCTTGGATAATAAAAATTAAATAAATAACAATAAAAGAAACTTTATTTTGAGTTTTATGATTGTAAATTTTATTTTATCAAATTAATTTGTTCCAATGGCTAAATAACTCTAAAAAATACTAAAATTTAGGTTTTCTTTAAATATTTTCAATCAAATTCAATCACACATTTTATTATTATTTTTTTTTAATCAGAAGTCACTTGAAAATTTCAGACTAAAACCTTATATCACATCGCCCTAACTATTTAACTCAGAATGCTATCTCAACTCATGTAAAATGATTAAGATAATGTATCATATAATGTCTCTCACTTCAATAAAATTTTAAACCAAAAATTTTTAAATAATTTTTTATTGAAAAAAAAAATTAGTTATTTACTTGCATAAAAAAAGCTTTTCGATCACATTAGAAAAATCCCAAAGTTTAATATTGAAATTATTTATATTTTTTACCTTTTATTCTTTTAATTATTTTTCTTCCATTTAAAATATTATTTTTTAATTAAAATATTCTTTTAATCATTTTCACAAATATACTTTTAGTTATTTTATTTTTCAACAAAATATTCTTCTTTTTATTCTTTTAAGTAAAAATATTATTCTAATTTAAATTTTATTTAATTTTTATAAATTCAAACAATAAATTTTTCTTTAAAATAATCCATAAATCCAAATCATTGATTGCTTTTTTTATTCAAAATATTTTTTTAATTTTTAAGTGAAAATGTTATTCTATTTAAATTTTTAAAAAGAAAACGAATAATTTTTTGACATATTTTATTAATTTAAATATAAGACCATTAAATAAATTTTAAATTTTAATAATTAAGTTGTTGCTTTCAATATAATAATTTATATAAGAAATATTTTTGTTAAATTTTTTTAATACTTATCATTTTCTCGTACTTTAACCATCTTTTTTGCCATTTGCTTTGCATGAAAAATAGAAATAGAAACATAGATACAAAGGTAGATATAGCAATATAGCAAAAAATAAAGAGTTGACTGAAGATTACATCACTTTTGAGGATCAGCAAAACTAATTTTTGAGAATATTAAAACAAGACAATTTAACTTATAAATAAAATTAATAATTTGTAGAAAAATGATTGACTTTAAAATAACAAAGTCATTGTAGATCAATAGTGAGGATTTTTGTCTGTCTGTCAGTTCAACCTAGTCGGTATTAGTATTATTATGGTATTAGTATCATTGAAAATGACTCTAAAAATTAATAAATTTTAATTTTTTTTAATCTGATTATTAAAGTTTAATATTTGATGTTGGCTAATGCTTAATATATATATATATATATTTATCAATGAGAAATTATCAGGGAGTTTCAGACCAAAATATCATCGAAGTGGGTAATGTGTCATTCATCATGATTTTTATATTTTGATCCAATATGAGAATTGATGAAAACAAAAAGGTTATGGGTTAGAGGCTGAATTGGAGTTGAAATGAAAATAATTAAATTAATATTATCTCACACAAATAAATATAATTTGATATTTATTATCTATATACTCAAAATAAATATAATGCACATATAATTAAAATTGACCAAGAAATAAGGTATAAACATACCCTTGAATTTTCATATTTTTCTCTTATAAAATTTTGAAAGAAATTATTGGGTCTATTAATGTCACGATCCAAATTTAAAAATTGTGACCGGTGTGCAGTTAGATCGGAATCAAATAATACAAACCTAATAAATATTATACTTATACTTTATAATATACAAATGAATATTTAATCAATTATTTATATGGATTAATTATTATTTTTTCTTTATAAAATGACCCAATACACTAAGTACTCTGACTTTTCAAAAATATACTAATTTCTCTTAACGAATGTCACAATATATTATTAGATCATTCCATCCAATTTTATCGTTAGTCCACCCTAAAAAGGTCAATAAGGACAGTAAAAAGATAAAAATATCATTATCTTTTATTTTTAATTTTAAAAAATATTTTTTAGAGTTAAAAAATGCAATTTCATATTCTTTGACAAATTCTAAAATAAAAATAAGTAAAAATATTTTTAATTTTATTTTTTAAAAATAAAAATAAAAAATAAAAAATATTTTTTTAAAAAATATTTTTAGTTTTTATTTTTAAATTTGTCAAAAAAATGAAAATAAATTTTTATTTGTATTAAAAATTTTATGAAGAAATAATTAAATTTCTTAAATTATTTTTTAAAATAAAGAATAACAAATAAAAAATAAAAAATATTTTTTAAAAAATATTTTTGTTTATTTTTTATTTTTAAATTTATCAAAAAATATGAAAATGAATTTTGTAGCCCTAAAAAATATTTTTTAAAGCAAAAACAGAATGTAATTAATTAAAAATAAATGATAATGATATTTTTATTTTTTTACTGTCATTGTTGACTAATGGTAAAATTGGACTGAAAGGGTATTAATATAACGTGACATTTATCAGAGAAAGTTAGTATAATTTTAAAAAGTCAGGGAGAACTTAATGTATTGAGTTGCTTTACAAAGGGAAATAATAATTATCTATACTTATATATATGTTATCATTTAAATACTATTTAAATAATTAACAATTCTCTATAAGTAAAAAATAAGATTAATAATAATATTTGGAAATCAACTTTTCAAAAATAATTACAAATAACTACTCTTAATATCTTAACTTGGTTTCGAAAGAAAAAGATAAAATATTGCTAAAAAAAACCACATACCTGCAAAAAAAAAAAAACTTTTAGTGTAAAGAAGTGAGCAAATCATGCGTGAAGTAAGCAAATCATACGCTTAGTGAGAAAATATATAAAATATGAAAATAACCTAACGTTTTAAATAATTACGTATACATATACCTAACACGTATACAATAAATAATATTAACTCAAATATAAATAATAATTAAATAAAATTATTAAATACTCTCTTTTAAATCACATAATATAAGAACATATAAATCTCACATATAACTTATACAAATAATTTTTTCTCATATACTTATAGATTCATTTAAAATAAATATTTAAAATAAATAATGGGTGAGAGTTTCAAATGAACATTTGTGTTGCACAAAACCTGTATAACATATAAGGTCCAAGACCCGTATAACATATAAGATTCAAAACCCATATAACATATAAGATTCAAAACCCATATAACATATAAACATTGTGAAATATACACTAGATCATTCCCACATGCCAAATACAAATAACATATAAAGCCGAAATTCAAGAGAAATCCAGGCATCATAGAAGGTTCAAGTCTTTATCTCATCCCAAATAAAAATATCATATAGAAAATAATTGTTACACTCTAAAACCACCGGTGTGATGGTCCTAGGGTAAGGATAGGTATAAGGCCACCGTACATTCATAGAACCCTGAGCTAACCTGGATCAAATATGCAACACATACTAGCATCATGCCAAACATCCATATCTTATATATATCTTATCAACCTGATATGACATTTCCTCTTGTTCCTTACCGATCAAAAGATAATTCTAACATCAAAATGGAACAAGGGAAAGTCTACAATGCCATTCATGGCAATAAAAGAATAAGCAACAACACATACATTTACAGAGCTTCTAAGAGTATATTTCTCATAAACATGAATACATATATATAATTCAACTATCATCCAAAAATATTACATAAAAGAGTCTTCTTGTGGAGAAGGAAATCAAGAAGATCTGTCTTCAAGATTAACTCTCTCTCGAGTTAAGCTAGAACCTGAAATCCACAGAAGAGTGGTAAGCTTTCAACTCAGTAAGATATAAACACTCAGAATGAATAATATATATAAAATATTTAAATAACAAATCTTGAACATGTACCAAGATACTAGAAATCTTAACATATACATTAATATTATAAGTGCTTACAATGGGTAGCACTATCCAATCATTTCATAATACATATATGAATATCATATCATGATTCTTTTTAAGAACACAAATGTCTATAAAGAATGACATTATCAAATAAACATAACATAAAACTGATATCATATCATAACGTTTGGGTAGTTTTGCTATCTTCATGTGACACATATGCTTGTGCAGGCATATGCCTAGAGCTTGTGATCCCCTTTAGATGGAACACTGATGCTATACCCTATTAGCCAGGTTTTCTCTGTGCACATTAGACCAATGAATTAACTTTTATTGGGAAAAGCATTCTATAATGTATGTTCCGTGATATACATATCATGTATTGGTTCAACAGTAATTAAAAGTGATCAAGAGATCACAGCATATGAATAACATATTATATTAGGTATAACAAAGGCTTATTAATGAACTTGGTCTAAGGAAAATAACCAAGTTATTATCAACATTCAAAGATTCTATTTAAGGAGGGTTTCAATAAATTGAACTCATAAATAACATATACATATATATGAATATAATATACTTTAGCAAGAATTCTCATATGGAGAATCATACACATAAAGCGAAATCCACACTTACCTCTTAGCACTAAAAAGCTTTCTAGTCAAGCTCAACTCTTACTCAAATCCAAAAGATCCTTAATTTCTTGAGTTCTCTTCTCCTAAATAAAAATCCCCAAAATTTCAAAATTTAAAGTTTTCTCAAAACAATCATATAAAATAATTCTCCATAAATTCTAACCTCCTTAAAGTCTCTATAAATAAATTCTAGCATTAATTTAACCATTAATAAAGGATGAATAATAGTTATAGAGAAAATCTACTATTCATAACACTATTCATCTAAAAATCATAAATCTTCATACTACTAAATCTAACCATAATTAATAGCCATTAATGCTCACAAAAGTTCACTCACAACTTAAAAATAACTATTCTAGCTAACAAAGAACTTAACTCAAGCTAAATAGAAGATTTGAGAAAATTACCTTATTTTCTCCTCTAAAGAAATTTTGAAGATTTTGACTTGAATTGATTCTCTTATAATCTTTAATTTGTGTTTTTTAGCATTAATAAGGTTAATTCGAGTATTAAAATCTTAGAAATGAAGAAAAATAACTTATGATTGAGAGAAATAAGAAATGAAAAAGAAGAGAGAAGAAGAAAGAAAGAAGAGGAAAAGAAAGAAAGAAAGCTACTGCTAAAAAATAAACCCCGAATTTACTGTTTACGGTTACTGTTTATAGTTACTGTTCACGTGTACTGTTCACAGTTACTATTTACATGCACTATTCACAGTTACTGTTCACAGTTACTGTTTATGTGCACTGTTCACGACAGAAGTTAAAAAATTCACTTCGGCAATATATGCTAAACCAGCTCTATCTTAAGCTACAGAAGTCTAAATGCCTTGATTCTTTCTTCTATTTAAATTAGACAAATGAGATTACAACATATCCTAAATTCTTTCTTTCAAGTTTTGAACATAAATTCACAAAATTCTGCATACATACAAACTCTTAAATTCAAATCAAAACAAACAAATCTCACTTCCAAAACAAACATTCCATAACAAATCTTATATGCATCAATACAAGAATTTCCGAATACATACAAGCAAAAGAAATTTCAAGTGTTATAATTATAAAAGTAATAATAATAGTAACCACTCATAAATTTAGATACAAATAAATTCTAATATAAAAAATCCAATGACAACCATTACATATACACATTACACATACATTGCAAATAAATTTATATATCATATAATTATTAATATTATATAGCTTGACTTTCCCAACTTCTAATTACAAGCAAATTTAATTATTCTATTCATATAAAAATCACACACATAAATATTAAATTATTTCAATTGAATTTTATATGTTCTTTCACCTGAAATTATGTAACTTGCAACAAGATTAATCACTTTTCTAATCACCTAAGTTAACACCTAAATATATACATAATAAATCAACATTCTATAACCTTAAATGAAAAGAAAATATACAATTAATATATGCAAATGCAATACTAATAACTTATATGAAATACATGCTTAAATGCAACTTAAAGTGCAAGTTTTTTTCAATAAGCTTATTATAACAATAAATATATTTTCTACTATAGAGTATCATAATTTTCTCCAAATTAATTCAACTTTTAACACCAATTAGCTAACATATACATAAATATAACTCTAAAAAATCTCCAAATTTGGAATCCATTTAAGTCTCCAAATATCAATCCAAGTTTGACTATACAACTAACTATTTTGACACTGGCAGTATATAAAAATTAAGTTACAACCCTATCTTCCACAACTCTAAAAGTTATGAACAAATTTTAGAAGATACTAAACATATACAGTAATTAACCGTCAAAAATTTAAATAAAAAAAAATTTCATTTGACGTCTTGAAAAATTCACGTTTTGAAAATGTTTTGAACATATTCTCTCACCGGACAGTTTATACAAATTTTATTATAAATTTTGATCCAACCATTGGATCTTTTTCAAATTTAATTCACATAATCTAAAAATCTATGTATCAAACATATCAAAAATTTAACATTAAATATATTTTCAATAAGAAGTTATATAATTTGCAAGTTTTAATATATTACTAATATGATCTCTAACTCATCATTTTCAATTAATAAACCCTAAATCATTTGTGTTCTTTAACTAAATCAATTAAACTTCAATTAAAATAAACTCTAGTAATAATCAAAGTCCAAATATTTTTATTTAATTATTCTTTATCATACGTCATAAACAATTCATTAAAACCTAACCAAAATCTTTAATCATCTACAATTATTCTTTTCTCTTAATCTTATAGGACAATTATTTAAAAATCGACAATTATCCAAAAATCATCAAATATGAATATATATCAATAATATTTGGAAAAATAGTCTATTAAGTTTTACCTTTAATGTAATAACCTGAACGATAATAATAGGAAACCCAAATCGGATAGGAATTTTTTTTAAATTCTCCAGAGAACAATAACCAAAAATTAATCAAAAACAATGGAAAATAGATATTAAAGTGAATTATAGAATTTAAATGAGAATTAAATCGAATAAAATGGGTAATATGAACATAGTTGAAAATAATATAGTATTAAAAAATTATAGCAAAGTAAATTGAAAAAATTTAAGAGTTAATTAATTGATTAATTGTTAATTAATCAAGGATTAACCTAAAAAGTCATATATATATATATATATATATATATATATATATATATATATA
>CANXYC010206678.1:0-15979 GCA_948193065.1 Aleurites moluccanus | reverse complement strand
TCAAGTATAAACTTATGATTCTTTCATATCCAAGTACATGTATATGTATATGTTCATGATTTGATACTCAGATTCTTGACTTTACTTAAAGCATTATGTAGTTCATATCTTATTGAGTTGAAGGCTCATCCCTCTTCTGTGGATTTCAGGTACTAGTGTAACTTGAGAGAGAGCTAATCCAGAGGATAGAGCTTCTTGATTTCTTCTTCACAAGAAGCTTGGATGTAATTATGTTGAATATTATTTTGTTATGTATATATATAAATTATGTCTTTTGAGAAGTACTCTCTTAGAGCTCCGTAGATAGATATGAATGGTTAAATTTGTTGCCATGGATGGCATTTGTAGATTCTCCTTTGTTCCATATTGATGTAAAAATTGTCTTCTGATCGGTAGGGAACAAGCGGAGATGTTATGATATAAAATGATTATTTATATGATATGATGTTTTGCATTGAAATGTATGCTATTATGTATGAGACAGGTTTAATTAAGGGTTCTACGGGTTTATGGTGGCCTTATGCCTACCCTTGCCCTAGGACCGTCGCACCGGTGGTGTTGGGGTGTGAAAGAGGTGGTATCAAAGCTCTAGGTTTACAATTATAAGATAGATAGATAGATATGTAAGTTCCCTAGTATAAGTGCTTGATTAAGATGACTACGGAGCATAGGATTCATGTCACGTCAATGTTGTGTGTTCCTTTGGTATAGATCTGCGTTAATCTTATGTTTTGAGTCTGAGTTTGTTTTATTTATCTTATTAGTATCAAGATGCCTTTGAGATGAGGAAGAGGACGTGGTAAAGGCTGTCCTAGGAGAGAGTTACCTTCTAAAGAAGGGTCAGTGGGTAGAGGGGGGGTGATGATGTTCCTCCAGATCCATAAGTAGATGTGGTTTATATGGCCCAGCGGTTGGATTAGTTACAGAGGAACTATGAGATGATAGCTGAGTTCATTACTCAGTAGAGGCAACAGCAGGCTCCTCCAGTGCATGTAGTTCCGGATGTTCTAGTTCCTCCTGTAATTCCTCCACCAGTAGTGATACCTTAGGTTGAGGAAGTTTCATTTGAGAAATTTTTGAAGCTCAAACCTTCAGAGTACAAAGGTGAGGTCAATCCTACAGATTTTCTTAAGGAGATAGAGTAGAAAGTTCAGATTTTAAGGATCCCCGACAGAAGAGCAGTTGAGTTTATGGGATATTTGATGAAGGCCGAAGCTAAAGATTGGTTTAGATGGAGTATTCAAGGTATGCTTCAGGGTCATAAGGAGTTGTCTTGGGAGAGGTTCAAAGAGTTGGTTCTTAATGAGTTTCTTCTAAAAAGTGTGAGGGATGCTAAGTCCATTGAGTTTGAGAGGTTGGTTCAAACTCCAGGTATAACTATTCAGAATATGCAAAGAAATTCAGTCAGTTGAGCAAGTTTGCTCCAGCTCTTGTGACTATAGAAGCAACTCGGATTCAGAGGTTCCATAGAGGACTTATAGCTCCATTGTTTAAATTTTTAGCTGCTCTTTAAGTTTGACTCTTACTCTAGGCTTATGGATAAGGCTAGAATAATAGAGAATAGAGAGATGGAGGTTAGGTCAGAAAGGGAAAAGAAGAAGAAGGCTAAGATTGGAAGTTCCTCCAAGCATGATAGCGGGGTAAAGAGTATGAATATCTAGCACCAATCAACTTCTCAGAGTGGATATAGAGGACCATCAGGGAGATTCCAGCAGAGACTGAATCTTTCTAGATTTGCTTTTCAGATGAGCTATGGTACAGCCAGTTCTGCACCACCTAGGACTTGAAATCCTTCTTGTCCTATGTGTGGTAAGCTTCATAGAGGACCTTGTTTCTTCGGGTCAAGTGCATGTTATGGATGTGGACAGTATGGTCATTTACTTAAGGATTGTCCACAACCTTCTTTTGGAGTTAGACCCCAGTCTTCTCAGACTACAGTTCAGATGGTTAGGGAGAGGAGTGTGGTCAACAGTCTAGCATTGGTCGTGATATTGTGGGTAGGACTCTAGAGGCAGGTAGAGGTTCAGGTCAGATTTTTGGACAAGCTACTAGTCAGGCACCTATGGGAAAAGGTAGAGGAAGAGTGTTTGCTCTTACTCAGCAAGAGGCCTAAACTTGTAACACTGTGGTCACAGGTATTCTTCCCATTCAGGCTTTGAATGCTAGAGTGTTGTTTGATTCAGGAGCTACGCATTCATTTGTTTCTTCATGTTTTGCTAAGAAATTGAATGTGCCATATGAATTGCTTATGAATGTTTTGGTAGTATCGACTCCTTTAGAGGAAGAGATTGAAGTTTATGATTTTTGTCCATCTTGTATGGTTAGCATAAGTGGTAAGAGTTTAGAAGTAGATTTGAATGTGTTGCCTGTGTTAGAATTTGATGTGATTTTGGGCATGGATTGGTTGTCCAAGTATTATGCAACCATAGATTGCAATGGGAAGAAGTTAGTCTTCAAGACACCTTCAAGTAAGGAGTTTGAGTTCCAAAGGGAACAGAGTGAAGCACCATATAATATGATATCAGCCTTAAGGGCGAAGAGATTGATGAAGAAAGGGTGCCAAGGATATTTGGATTATGTCCGAGATACTCAAAAGGAAGTAAAAGATTTGGAGTAGATTCCTATTGTTATAAAGTTTCCAGATGTATTTCCTGAAGAGTTACCTAGTTTGCCACCATATAGAGAGATAGAATTTGGTATTGAGTTGCTATCCAGCACCAATCCGATTTCTATTCCTCCATATCGTATGGCACCAGTAGAATTGAGAGAGTTAAAGACTCAATTGCAAGATTTGCTTGACAAGGGATTTATCAGACTTAGCAGTTCAATATGGGGTGCACCGGTACTCTTTGTGAAGAAGAAGGATAGTTCTATGAGATTATGCATAGATTACAGACAGCTCAACAAAGTAACTATGAGGAATAAGTATCCTTTGCCAAGAATGGATGATTTATTTGATCAGTTGCAGGGTGCAAGTCATTTCTCCAAGATAGAATTGAGATCAGGTTACCATCAATTAAAGATTCGGAATGAGGATGTGTTAAAGACAGCTTTCCGAACCAGATATAGTCACTATGAGTTTCTAGTATTATCATTTGGATTGACTAATGCACCAGCTGCATTTATGGGCTTGATGAACCGTGTCTTCAAACCATTTTTGGACAAGTTTATCATTGTGTTTATTGATGACATTTTTGTGTATTCAAAAAGTGAAGAAGAGCATAGAGAGCATCTTAGGATTGTATTGCAGACTTTGAGAGAGCATCAGCTGTTTGCTAAACTTTCAAAGTGTGAGTTTTGGCTTGAGAGTGTGGGCTTTCTAGGGCACATAATGAGAAAGGATGGGCTTGAAGTTGATTCTAGAAAGGTGGATGCAATTCTTAATTGGCCTAGACCCACAAATACTTCAGAAGTTAAAAGTTTCTTGCGTTTGGCAGGCTACTACAGAAGGTTTGTTCAAGACTTCTCCAAGATTGCAGCTCATTTGAGTAAGCTTACTCGGAAGCAAGTAAAATTCTTATGGACAGATGCATGTGATAAGAGTTTCCAAAAGTTAAAGACATGTCTCACCACGGCACCTATCTTAGCTTTGTTGTCTGGTGAAGGAGGTTATGCGGTGTATTGTGATTCATCAAGAGTAGGGTTTGGTTGTATGCTTATGTAGCATGGTAAGGTGATAGCCTATGCTTCTAGGCAGTTGAGGAAGCATGAGGTAAATTATTCAACACATGATCTTGAGATGGCTGCAGTTGTGTTTGCCTTGAAGATATGGAGACATTATATGTATGGAGAGAAGTGTGAGATCTTCACAGATCACAAGTGTTTGAAATATATATTTCAGCAAAAAGATCTTAACCTTAGGCAAAGAAGATGGGTTAAATTGCTTAAGGATTATGATTGTGAAATATTATATCATCCAGGAAAGGCTAATGTAGTGGCAGATGCATTGAGTAGGAAGTCTTTGGGAAGCTTACCCCACATCCAAGTGAGTAGAAGATCATTAGTGAGGGAAATGCAGAGATTGCGTGATATGGGAATCATTTTGGATTTGTTAGATTCAAGAGTGCATTTAGTATATTTCCAAGCCAAGCCGGTTCTCATTTATCAAATTAGAGATGCTTAAGACAAAGATCCTCAATTGGTGAAACTAAAGAACAATGTAGGATCAGAGAAAGCTCACGGATTTGTTGTGATTGATGGCATTGTGAGGCTTGGTGACAGGTTGTGTGTTCCAGCAGTTGATGGTTTGAGGGATATAATTCTTAAGGAAGCACATCATGCTAAGTATAATGTGCATCTAGGTGCAATGAAGATGTACCATGACATTAAGAATTTCTATTGGTGGAGTGGAATGAAAAATGATGTGGCTAAGTTTGTGGCAAGGTGTTTGACTTTTCAACAAGTGAAATTTGAAAATCAGAAACCTTCGGGACTACTTCAGCAATTACATTTTCCATAATGGAAATGGGAGAGAATAACCATGGACTTTATTGTAGAGTTGCCAAGGACTTCAAGTGGACATGACTCAATA
The DNA here is from genome assembly GCA_948193065.1 of Aleurites moluccanus. Taxonomy (NCBI): domain Eukaryota; kingdom Viridiplantae; phylum Streptophyta; class Magnoliopsida; order Malpighiales; family Euphorbiaceae; genus Aleurites; species Aleurites moluccanus. Next base: position 11,448 of record CANXYC010206678.1, on the reverse strand, counting down.
TGGGTAGTTGTTGATAGATTGACCAAGTCAGCTCACTTTCTGCAAGTCAAGACAACCTACACAGCTTCTCAGTATGCACAGATATATATTGATGAGGTAGTGAGACTTCATGGAATACCAGTTTCCATCATATCCGATAGAGGTACCCAGTTGACTTCAAGGTTTTGGCAGAAATTGCAAGAGTCTTTGGGTACTCAACTCGATTTCAGCACAGCTTTTCATCCGCAAATGGATGGGTAGTCCAAGAGAACTATCCAAACTCTAGAAGATATGCTATGCATTCTGGATTTTGGAGGAAATTGGGATAAGCACTTTCCATTGATAGAGTTTGCCTACAACAATAGTTATCACTCGACGATTCAGATGTCTCCCTATTAAGCTTTATATGGTAAGAGGTGTAGGTCTCCTTTGTGTTGGGATGAAGTGGGAGAGAAGCATATGGAAGGGCCTGAATTGATTCAATATACAACAGAGAAAGTTCCACTCATAAGGGAAAGATTGAAGACAGCCTTCAGTCGACAAAAGAGTTATGCAGACCCGAGGAGGAAAGCCCTTCAGTTTGCAGTTGGAGACATAGTGTTCTTAAAGGTCTCACCTATAAAAGGAGTCTTAAGGTTTGGCAAGAAGGGCGAGTTATCTCCAAGGTACATCGGACCATTTGAGATTTTGGATAAGGTTGGAAAGGTTTCATATAGACTAGCCTTACCACCGAATTTGAACAATGTGCATCCAGTTTTCCATGTGTCAATGCTTCGAAAGTATGTGGCAAATTCTTCTCATGTGTTGCAAGCTCAAGCAGTAGATCTTCAGCAAGACTTGACTTATGAAGAGGTTCCTGTGGTGATTGTTGATAAATTGGTCAAAAAGTTAAGGAACAAAGAGATAGAAATGGTTAAGGTCTTATGGAAGAACCAAGTAATAGAAGAATGCACTTAGGAAAATGAGCAAGCTATGCGAGCTAGATATCCCCACCTATTTCAAGTTTAAAGTGAATTCTTTAATTTCGAGGATGAATTTATTTAAGGGGGGAAGAATGTAATACCTGTTAATTTTTTATTTTTTTATGATTGTTTGTTTTGAGCAAATTTATATATTTTATTTTAAGTCTGTATGGCAGTTTTGTGAATTTTGTGTGTGTGAGGATGTAATACCCTAGAAGTGCATAACAGGTTTTAGTGAATAAAATTCTCAGTATATAGATTAAATTCATCAAAATAACCAATAAAAATTTTAGAAAACCAGTTAGAGTGAAAACGAAAAAAAATTTCGGAAAACTTCGGTACCGATATCGCTGCCGTAAAAATAGCAGAACAGAAAACGGATGAATTGTTGAATTTGGATTAAGGACAATTGGATATATATATTCTCATGTGTGAATACAGTAAAAAGAAATTTGAGAAAATATTACAGAACGCTCACAAAACGAGCAAAAGAGTACTTTCGGTGAATAGTAAAATTTATCAGTCTGAGTTTCAGAACGACTCTGAAACTATTTTTATTAAATATTATTAATTAAAATATGATGTTTAAACATCCACTTTGAGTTCTAATTCCCGACGAAACTTTCGGAATATATTACCGAGTGAAAAAGAGCCAAAAGCAAATTTCAAAAAATTGAAGGACTAAAGTGTCATTTGCCTATTTTGTCTTACTATATAAAGGACACTTAGGGATTTTGTTTTGTCTAATTTTCTGCCCATTTGACCATTTCTTGCCGTGAGCTTTTCCTTTCTTTTTTTTGATTTTCTAAGCTTGGTTTGTGAAGAGAAATTGATCCAAATCAATAACTAAATCCATACAAACATCAAACTACCAAAATAAACCATAAAAGTTGAAGAAAAATCAAAGGGGAATTTCAGCCATTCTAGGTATTTTTGATAAGTTGATGTTTTAATTGGTTTTATGGTTTAATTAGCTTAAATGGATGATGAAAGGAATGGGTAAATGGTTTAATTGCATCAATTGATGCATTAAACAATTTTCCCCAATTTAAAACCCTAAAATTAAAGTTGTGTGATATGGTTTTTAGTATATGGATTAGGATAGGTAAATTGGCTTTAGAATAAGTCAATTGGGTATTTATAGGTATTTAATTGACGTTCGTTTCGTTGTAGAAAACTCGTTCGAGGAAAATCGTCAAATTTGGCCTAAACCGAGGACTTAGGGATTTGCTAGCAATTGCTTAGTTTTTGGTGATTTAGAGGCTTAGGTGAGTCTACTATGCATCAATTTACTTGCCTTAATTGATATAATTGAATTTGGAATCCATTTGTGCAAATGGTACTTTGGTCGAATCATAATTGGGCTTTTTGCCTATAATATTTGTCTTATTCTATCTTTGGTTTCCATTGCTTGTTTGATGTCTTATATGAAGATTTTTTTGACTTGCGGTTGTTGCCTATAAATTACTTTCTATGTGCATGTTTGTTGATATTTGGGGCAATGTTGATATTACGCCGAAACCATGCCAAAAATCTGTAGGCCAACCATTTAAATGCCACCGTCGCCAGCAACCATGGCATGCCAATTGCATCAACTTTTGACCGCAAAATGACCAAAATATGTTTGTTCCCATTTTTGGTCGTTAGACCTTTAGTCGTCATTTCATTGATTATTATTGATACTTTATTGATTTTAGGCTCATTAATTGATTCTAATGAGCTTTCGTTACCTAACTGCTATTGATTGATTGATATTGAGTTTTGTTGAGATTGAGGATACCATTGTGGTATAATGGTGTCCATTGATAATTTTCCTTCTTATGTTAACCTTATGTGATATAACAGAGCTACCATTTCGACAGGGTAGCGGAAAAATATTGTCGACCTTGTGCACATTGTATCACTGATACCCTAGTTAGGAAATGGGTTATGGACCTAGCCATAAGACCTGGCCCGTCTTATGATACAGATATTGCTACAGGAGATTGTATGTGCGTATATAGTTTACATATAGTCCAGATTGATTGTTACAGGAGATTGTATAATTTTATACAATCCAGCCCTTTATCTGTTTTTCTCTATGGTATTAAACCTTTGATATTCCTTATTGATCTATTCTGTCATTTACTGTAAATGCTTCTGTAAATTGAACATACTGAGTTTTAATATCGTTGATTCTTCTGTTAACCTCACTTTTATTAGCGATGCATATAGATTCACTGAGTATCTTATATACTCACCCTCTCATTGTTTTCTTATTTCAGGAGAGGAGTAGATTACAGAATCCTGTTATTCATCATCCAGGGATTTCTGCCAGCATTACTGATATATATATATATATTTTGTACTCTGTATTTTGATGTTCATATCTAGCTGCTCCATGGGGTATGTATGGGTTAGCTAGGATATGAACAGATATATATATGTTTATGATGATATATGAGATGATATTTTCAGAATGAATAGTATTTTATGAGTGATTGGATTTATAGATATGCTGTATGTAACTGATGATGGGTTTCCGCTGCAATATGATGGGTGATTTTATTTCCGCTGCGATAAATATATATGTTTATTGTGAATGTGATTGATACTGGGTTCTACGGGTGCCCGTCGCCATTGGCATTTCTCGTGCCCTAGGACCGTCACGATCCGACTGCAGGAACGGGTCGTGACAGTATAGAAACTGAGATCGATCAATTCCTTCCCATAAGGATGGGACATAAGGTTCCAAAAAGTTCTCATTAATTGATCTATCATGCAACTCATTATCATGGTCTGATAATCTATATACACCATTTCTCTTGATTTGTTTTACTATAAAAGGACCTTCCCAATTTGATGACCATTTGCCCAATTCAGGATCCTTGCGACCAATTAGTTGAATTACTTTCCATATAAGATCACCGATCTTGAAATCCTTAGGTTGAAACCTTTTATTGTACGCCCTTTTTATTCTTTTCCTCTGAGTTTATACTCAATCTAAAGATGTCAGCCGGTCATAATTAAAATCATCCAACTCTTTAAACATTGCATGAGTATATTGATCGGCTGTTAACTCATCCTTGTACTTGCACCTCATATATCTTACTTTTAGCTCAACAAGAATCATAGCACTATGCCCATATATCAGTTTATAATGTGTTGCCCCGTGGCCATTTTCAAGGTGGTTCGGATGGCCCATAAAGTCTATGAAAGAAGTTTATGCCATAACCTTGAATTATCTTCCACCATCTTTGAATGTTCATTTTAATGACCATAGTTGTTGCTTCGGCCTGGCCATATTCTTAGGCATATGGAATTGAATGAACAAGTTTAATATCAAAAACTTTACAAAAAATTTTCACCTCTTCCCTTATGAATATTGTCCCTTGATCTATCGTAATAGATTGAGGCAGACTACTTCAGTGTAGTATGTACTTTTTGAAAAACTTAATGACCGATTGTTAATTCACCACCTTCAACATTTCAGGCTCTCTTTTTAGCTAGTTCAGCTCTTTCATCTTGTTCGACCCTTCAGCCTATTTGGCGCTTTCAACCTATCTCTGCCTTTAACATCTCCACTTATGAGTCTTGGTAAGGATTAACTTATTCATAGGTTTTTGGCCAAGTCTTTCCAATACATTCCTTCTTTTGGGTGAATGAACTTCCCACTGGTCAGTACATTGAGGCTTAGGTCTAAAGATACTTGGTTCCTTAGGCTAAACCCTTTATCTTTTAACTTGGATTGGCTTACTTTTCTAACCTTTATCTTGGTTGGTTGAGGCATAATATGATTTGGAATTATACATTGTTCAAATTATTTCCTGATGCCCAATTGGAGGTTGTCTTTGGCTTTTACATTAACACATATTTCTATTGCCACTTTTTCACAGGTTTAGAATCTTGATGCACTTTAGGAATGGTCTATGGTTTGTCAGGATTTTCATCCTTTAGTATTACCTGAAATTTCAAATTTATAGGAGGAGTAAACCAAACAACTATTACCCATATTACCTGAAATTTCAAATTTATAAGAGGGGCAAACCAAACAACTATTACCCTTACTATGCTTGGGTTGATTCTTCTTAGCATCATCAATTGAACTTACTATGGTTCAACTATAACTTGCTTCTTGCCATTTGCCTTGTACTGTATGTCAACTTTCTTCTTCCCTTCTGCCTTGGATTACAAGTCGACTCTTTCTTTTGGTCGCACAATAGGGTTCAATTGTGCAGCACCTATACCCAATATCTTGATGTCTGCAATACTATTCTTGGTCATCTTTACTGAAGTTTTGGGGAATGGATTTTTCCACCGGCACTTCCTTGCTCTTGGTTGGGAAAACTAATCTTTCATCCTGAATAGCATTTTGGATGATGTTCCAAAAAACTATGCAATTTTTTACCTAGTTTCAAAAGGAGTTGCATCATTTGCAATAATCGCACTTTACTCTCTGCTCTACTGATGAAATTATATGGTCGGCTGATAATGTGAATTGTAATCATTGACTTTCTTCTTAAAAGCATATTGCCTACTCGAGGCTGAATATTCATATGAGTTCCTCATTCTTAGTTCACCCAGATAAATATCTTCATCAGAATTAGAATCTTTTTCATGTCCAACCTTTGAAATCTCAAATGGGTATTGGTAGTAAGTCCCATTCGATGAAGTCTTCCTCTGATCCTTCTCTTTCAATAACCTCTCATAGCCACTAACCCGATCTAGGAGGCTATAAAAATCTCAAAAACTATTACCTTCAAAGTTCTTTCTAAGAGTTATATTCATACCATTGAAGTTCCTAAGCTCAGTCTCAAATATGTTAGCATTGCAATAAGCCTTTGGTTTTTGGAATATATCAGTATACTTCTCGGCCGACTTTCCTTGCATTTAAGTAGTCCTTGCCAAGTCAACTAGTGCAACAATGGGAGGTATTCTATAGAACTCAGTATGGAACTCAGTTGGACCAACTGAAATTTATTTTTATAGGTTCCAAAAGCAAGGGTCACAACGTACTTTATCTCTATGTATAAGAACATTCTAAGTACAAATAAAAATAACAAACAAACAGTGGTACCCCATAGCAATAAAAAAAAAAAAAATAGTATAGTGTACCAAAGCAACAAATTCAAGAGAAAATAACCACACTCAGTTATTTTTAAATGGAAAAACACAACTGATCCCACACACGATTTACAGTAGCTTTAAGTATAAAGCTATTAGGATAACTGAGAAAAAATTGAGTATAATAGGAGAGATTACGATTTAGGGTTTACTTCAATTTGGGAGTGATTTATGAAAGAAATATTAAGAGAGGAGAGAAATAGGCAATGAGAATAAAATTTGAGAAAGTCTAAATCGATTTAGGGTTGTTACTAATTCGGATGAGATTTTTTTAGAAGGGCAGTTCCTAATTTGTGCCATAACGATGTCAATTTTTAATTTTAATTTCTGCTTTTTAATTTTTTTTATTTTTCTAGTCACTTCTTAGTTCGCAGTATAAATCTTAGTAATGTGTTTTGAAAGTCATTACACTTTTAGCACGCATGTATCTCACTCTTGTTAACTTTATATAGATAAATAAATTTTTCAGGGGCTCAATAGCTAAATTTATAAAAATTCAGAGATTTAAAAACATATTTGCCTATATATTAAAGATTTTTCAATAATTTCAGATTTAAATATCACTTTGCTATAAGATTCATCACATAATATCATATTTATCCTTTATCATCCATCTTATATCTAATAATCAAATAGATCGTAACTGTACCACAACTCGATAATTAAATTTTTTTTATAATACTGATATCTTAATTAATTTTAAACTTTCATTCATCAGACATTTCATCAGCTAATCCCCAACTTTAATTACAAGAATTTCATTAGGATACTTTCTAATGTCAATATTTAAAATATACTTTAAAACATTTAGTTATGAGAATTTTATATATTAATTAGTAATACCGCTAACTTTTACTAGTATCAAATTTTTACACTTAATAATATAATCCAAATGTTATTAAAGGGCTTACTTGTAGTAATTAATATACCTTAAAAAATTGAATAAAAAAAAGAGATTAATTATTATGAGGTCTCTGTAATTTATTATATTATATTAAAAAATTTTTGTATTTTTAAAATTATACTAAAAAGTCTTTATATTTTGGTTCCATTAAAATTTGAGATCCTTCTGTTAAAAATCCGTTAAATTTATATAAAAAGTTTATATTACCCCCTTACTCTCATAATTTTTATTCAAATGCCCTTTGGTCACCGTATAGACAAATACTTGCGTTTGGCCAAACTCCATCACAAGAAAGAATTTAAAGAATTAAAACAATGAATTAGTTTTCAAAATTATCTGGAAAATTAAAAAACAAAAAATAAAATTGAATTAAGGGGAGAAAAATCAAGAACACTAGATGGAGTTGGAGTTTATATCACAATCCACCCCTACCCTGCACCACACGCCACCGCAACCGCCATCACCTCAACCTTAACACCTGCCTCTGTCGCACCCACAAAAACTTCCAACTCTGATGACGATGACGATGACTCAGCTCGACTCACTCCACCGCGCAATTCTCTTCTCTCCTAGCTCTCTCTTCGTCGCTCAATCTGCTTATTTCCTTTGGACTACCATAGAAAGATAAAATTCAAAGATTAACAAGAAATCAGTCGCAAATACAAGTTTTTTTCTCACGTTAATCAATAGTTTAAATACCATCCACGGACAAGAGGAATAATCAGTATACGGTCTTTTTTTAGCTATTAACAGAAGGAAATCAAACCCAAATTAATTGAAAAGGATATTAATATGTTGCATGACGATCACCTTGGAAGTTATTTAGAAACCCTAGGAATGCGGATCTCAAGTTAGATAGAGTCAACTCAATAAATTCTTCTGCGCTGCACCTAGAGTGACCCAGTCTCTCAATTTTTGCCGCTTCTCTTTTCGAATATGAAATTTCATACTTGAGATTTTGATTCGCATGAATTGAACTTGCAATGTCTTCACATAAATCGAACATGCATTGTTTGTGCATTTCTCTTCGTTTTTCAAATTTCTTATCAGATTCGATTTCGTTGAGAAGTCCATTAACCATTGAAGCCTCTGTGAAATCTCATTCTCCAAAACAAGAGTGCTACACTCTCTTTCGAAAGCTTGTCATCTAGAAGCTCCATTTTTAAGCCGAGATTCTCTGTCATGAAGCTCTTCTACAAGCCGTAAAAGCTCTGTAACATCAGGAGAATGTGACTAGACTTGAGCAGACTTTTGCAAACCCATGGCTACCCTCACTTTTTCGGCTACCATTATCATAAGTTCTTTTTGTGAATATGGGTTTTCTTTTACAATCCTCTTGTTTTTGGTGGTCAATAATTATGATAAAGAATTGATAATTAATATCATAGAGAGATAACCTATGAAAATTGAATGAAATTTAGATAAGTGGATTGTGAAATTAAAGAAGGGACAACATCTGTTAGATAACAATAGGAAAAAGGGGTATTTTTGATATTACAATAAATATTTTAGTTAAAATTTGACTTTCAGAGTTTTGACTGACGAAAATAGGAGTAAAAATGGACGGAAGGACCTTGTAGTGTAACAAAATCAAAATACATAGATTTTTTAATATAATTTTAAAAATACAAAAATTTTTTAGTATAATATAACAAAATACAAAAGTTTTATAGTAATTAATCCTAATATATATATATAAACATCAACCTTGAATCTAATAGACTGCACCCACTGAACAAGTGTACTTATACCTAACCTAATGTCTAAAAATAGCTCTCATTCACTACACATCAATTCTCTTATCATATTTAAACTACAAAACTAATTAATTGAAAAGTCAACTAAGAAATATTTTTTTTTTAAAAAAAAGGATATCCTATGTAGCCAAATGGATAGGACATATTTAAATTGAGATCATTTCAGATTCAATCTTTTTTTTTTTTTTTCAATTTTAGCCAAGTTTAGAAGGAGTTGCTTTAAGTTATAGACATGTTACTTTATATATCAAATTAACTCTAACAAAATGAATTAATTTGGAGGTTTCTATCGTAGATAATATTTAAATTAATTTAAATTTAATCCTTTTAAATTCAAGTCAATGAGATAAAAATTAAACAGATAACTATTAATTTGAATCAAGCAAGATGATTTATGGGTTAGCTCTCAACTAGTTCAAAGTCATTTGAATTTCATATTAATTTAGGTGAGATGTTTATCAGATTCAAATCAATTTATTTATATATAAATATAAAGTAAATAAAAAAGAAATGCACAAAATTTTATCACCTCACCAAATTAGAAAGGTTATATTTTAATCGATTTCAAATCAACTGAATGCTAAATAATAGTTGATTCAATTTAAGATTTGATAAATTGATTTTCAATTTGAATTAAAGTTTAACTAATTGATGAATTTAATAAATTAAATAATATATAATATGTGTGCAATAAAAATAATTAATAAATTATTTTATAAATCTATTCATGGTTTTATAAATTTAGTTATATAGTTATGATGAATATAAAGAATATAAATGCAATTTATATATATACACATAATTTCATATAAAAATAAAATAAATGATATCAACAATTTATTTCAATAATAATGAAAAAAAAACTTAATTTACATATTAAATAAAATTTAAAATTTAAAACTAGAAATTATCTTAATAGATAAATAATTACAAATTATATTATAAATTAAAATAATATAAAAATAAATAAATTCACCCAAAGGTTGAGCCACTGTCTAGTGAGAAAAAATTTGCCAATCTATACCCTATACTATCCAATAGTAATTAAGTAGATATACAATTATGAAATCTAAAACTTTTGATTATTATTGTATTAATAGAAACCCAACTTTCCTCCTTCCAACATTACACCTATACAATCTCAAACACAAATATGAAATTTGTAACTCTTTCCCACAAGGCTGTGATCACAAAAAGTTACAGGCTGTAATACTATCTTAATCACCTTTTTATTTTAATTTTTTAGCTTCTACATAGAAATATAAATTCGAAACCTCATAGCTCTGAAAACTACTCTTGTTGATTAAAAACTCATAATACTTTATTTTTTTTTTTATATAGCTTTGATTCTTATCCATGGCAACAAAATCATCTCATATACACTTAATACTCCTCACAATTCTTTGTTTCTACTTGGTCATTTCCATGACAAAGAACAACATCATTAACCATAATTTTCTTGAAATTTTATCTTCTCTTTATCTACCTTTCACCCACCATTCCTCATCTTCATCTTCTTCTTCACCAAATCAATTGCTACCAGTTAATAACACCATTAGTTCCCTCCCTGTACGTAATTACTAAGCCTAATTAATTTGTTATTTTCACTAATTAATTATATTTTAATTAAATTAAAACTTATTGTTATTTTGTGGGCAGAAGAAGATGATCAAGAAAGGAAATTCAGAGAGAATTGAAGATGGTTTGGTTAGAGCTAGAGCAGCTATTCGTCAAGCAGTTGAATCTCGAAACTACACGTCGTTTAAGAAGGCGACCTACGTTCCAAAAGGAGTCGTATATAGAAACTCCTGTGCATTCCATCAGTTAAGTTTATATTTATATATATTAATTTTTATGTTTAATTTAATTATTTTTCTCACATTATTTTACTTCTTTTCTGTATACTTTATAATTACTTTCTTAATTAATTATGGCGTAATTTAATTTGTGTGATTTGATATAGAAAGTCCTGTGAAATAAACAGCACAAATTCATTCAAATGTGGGGATAAACAACTAATTAATTCTATTCTGATAAAAGATTTGGTTTTCGAATTAGCTCGTAGTGATTGAATTTTTAAAATTTGAATTAATTAAAATTCCATAATCTACAAAATAAAGTTTGGTTTTCAAAATTTTTAATTAATTAAATTTTCATTAGGTAAAAGATTTATTATTGAGAAATAATTAATTATAAAAACAAGTTTCTTAAATTAATTTATATTTATAATATAAGAAATTAAGAAATTATTTACTGTGAATATAAATTTTATTAATTAATGACTATGTAACTATAAATTCAATTAATGAATATGTTTTACACCTTTTTTTTTTAATCTATAAATAATAAAAGATCAAAAAGTTCTTCAAAATTAGTATCTGTTTCAAATAGAGCTACAATTAATTCCTAACTGTAAATATTTTTTACACATTCGATTATTTAAATATGAGATTATGTTGATGGTTCTAGTTTTTCCAAGATTTACGCTAGGGATCGTCCCTAAAGCTCCGCCCTTTGAATACACTCCCAATTTCCTATTAGTTCTCAATTTTCTAGTCTTTGGTAACCAAAGACAACGTGTAAAGGGTAGCGTCATATAAACCTTAGGTGTTTAAGACCCGTGACGTTTATGAATTTTGCATTTATAATGCATGTCTATCACAACCAGTGGCGGAACCACTTGCACGGTGCCCGCCCTGACTAAAAATAAAATTATATATATATATATATATATATATATATA